>JAMPIV010019186.1:0-225000 GCA_024509875.1 Oreohelix idahoensis | reverse complement strand
TAAATTTGTTGAAAAGTACAAACATCGTCATTAGAACCTACAGTTGATATTATAAGAAAAGATAAATCGATTAGGGGGGCATGTAATCAGAACTCATAAAGTATTCGAAAAGTCTACGATTGTGTGAATAGGGACTGAGGCAAGAAGCAGTTCGGTATTTCCTCCACAGACAGAGTATTATTCCACTAAAGACAGACAGGCATAGACAGTTCGGTATTTCCCCCACAGACAGACAGAGTATTGTTCCACTAGAGACAGACAGACATAGACAGTTCGATATTTCCCCCACAGAAAGAGTATTATTCCACTAAAGACAGACAGACATAGACAGTTCGGTATTTCCCCCACAGACAGACAGAGTATTGTTCCACTAGAGACAGACAGACATAGACAGTTCGATATTTCCCCCACAGACAGACAGAGTATTGTTCCACTAGAGACAGACAGACATAGACAGTTCGGTATTTCCCCCACAGAAAGAGTATTATTCCACTAAAGACAGACAGACATAGACAGTTCGGTATTTCCCCCACAGACAGAATATTATTCCACTAAAGACAGACAGGCATAGACAGTTCGGTATTTCCCCCACAGAAATAGTATTATTCCACTAAAGACAGACAGACATAGACAGTTCGGTATTTCCCCCACAGACAGAATATTATTCCACTAAAGACAGACAGGCATAGACAGTTCGGTATTTCCCCCACAGACAGAGTATTGTTCCACTAGAGTCAGACAGACATAGACAGTTCGATATTTCCAAACAGACAGGCAAACAGTTCGGTATTTCACTACAGATAGACACAACTGTTTGGTACTGCCCTACAGATAGACAGACAGTTCAGTATTTCCCTACAGACAAACAGTTCGCTATTTCTATACCAACAGACAAATAATATATATATAAATGTGTGTGCATGTTTTTTTTGTTACAGATACATCAAAGGGCCAGGCAGATGGACTCACAAAATAGCCCCGCAGACATAGACAACATAGCCCACACACATACAGATAGTATAGTCCAGACAGACAGTATTTTGTTACACACGCGCACCAAAGAACCACGCAGACACACACACACACACAAAATAGCCCTGCGGACAGACAGTTAAAATAACTAACATTTTCTTGCAAACATTTGAGACTGCCTGGCAGACGGACTCACAAAATAACCTTCCAGACAGACATAAAGTATTTACTTACGTACATACGAAAGGTCTGGCAGACATAAAATGATCCTGCAAACACCCAATATCCTTCAAACAGATAGGAAAATGCTGTTCATAGAGATAGACAACCTATCAGACGAAACCCTATCTCTCAAAATATCGTTTCGGACATAAGAAAAACAAGTTTAGTTCTGTCATTTAGACTAATGTAGAACGGCTTTCACGGTTGAACTAAAAACAACGACACAAAGTCCTCTTACAAATGTAAGTTATTTTAAAACGGGAAATTCTGTAAACAGAGCCGTTATGTTACGCGAGTGCAACGGCAATGGGACAGGAGATTACATTTGAAACAAGGGTAACTGTCTTCAAACAGCCAAGTCGTATTGACCTGGCTGCTTTTTTTGTGACGTGAAACGGGGAAAGTGACAACGTCAGAGTTGGAAGGTCACATGGGCGGGTCTTGTTTTCGATTTAAAAAAAAATTTATTTGGTTGGGTCTCGTCTTCGGCACAGTGTGTCTTTGTTCGGGCTAAGACGTTTCCATAGCTGTCCGTGTGTCCGGTCAGCACACGGGTTGGGTTGTGTCGAGACAAGTGAAGATTTCAGTGGGTCGGGTCGAAAAGGGTTAGGTAAGGTCAGAAAAACATATTGTGCTTTAATTATCATTCATTTAGCTAACAGTCTTTAATAAAAAAAAAAATTGGGGGGGGGGGGGATATTAACCCAATCCAGGGGTTCCCAACCTAGGGTATACGCACCCCCACGGGGTACAAGAAGCTTGTCAAGTAGGTACGGGAATATTCTGTAAATGACAATATTGTCCTATTGACATATTATCTCTGTGGATGAGGATTTTTAGTCCTGTTCTTAGCTTTTTTAAAAATTTTTTAAAATACGAATTTTGCTTCGTTTTGGCGAGGCAGCTCGTTCAACCAAGATACAAGATCTGTCGGTTATATTAGGTCGTATGCACAAACAGAAAGGCCCGGTGGTCTAATAATACACATTGTTCTCTGTCAAACCCAAAGTAAGAAACAAACTGGAGGCTGAACATGCTTTGTGGTTATCTGGTTAGGCAAAACACAAACCAAAAATAAAGTACCAAGAATATAACTTGTTGGTTGACAAGAAACAGAATCAAGTATCTCATTAATTTATTTGCCGATGCTCTGACAAACATTGAACTTTAAAAAAAAAAAGTCGTAGTCCCCATAGCGGATACTGACGTAGGGCAGTGAAGTGTTGGAGACTTCAAAATACTAGGTATAGTATCGAGAGGGAGGGTGGTCAGTTCGTTTCCTCGCTGACTTTTCCTTCACCAACTCAAAGAGCAGAGTCAGTGATAAGGGTGGATTTGAGCTGAAGTGGTAACTTGCCACCCTTATCGACACCTGGTATTAAAGTGTAAGATGTAGGTGTCTTCTCTGATTTAGGATGTTGCTGTGTATGTGGTAGTGGAACAGTTCACAGGGTTATCACACAGGCAACATGACGTGTAGAGTCATAGAAAGGGTAACTTCGTTGTATAAGTTTCTTCCATTTATTGCACGCCACAAAACAGTCATGATACTTATGACATCAACATAGTTAACGAGTTCAGCAAGATGATATGGCACATTGAAAACAATTTCTGTAGTCAGCAATGACAGCTGTTGTATATATGCGTCATAAGACATCACAGTTCAATAGATTCAGAAAATCATAAATCATAGAGTTCTAGTTCGTGAAGCTGTATAAATAATAATAATTTCTATAACTTCTGCAACAGTGTCAGCTACAGATCTTCAATGTTCATAACAATAATAAATGCTCCCATTCTGATGCTAGCAGATCAGTCGTATACAATAAGTCCGTTCACTGTCTGCACGTGAATAGCATACATGGGCTACAGGTCAGCTCGACCTTTATAATGTTCCTAAGTCTAACCATCTGACTTGGACGTGATCTCTGATATAACGAATCCTGGAACACAGACAATAGTCTTGTTGGTCTAGAGCGACCCATATATATTTAACTAGTTCAGGTATACAGATACCGGTGACTTAATCCTAGTCAAAGTACCTCTCCATTTTGCATCACACAGGCGAGCAAATAGGCGACAAAATGACGAACCTCTAGATGATAGCATAAAGTTCGATACAAGAGGAATTACCTTATTTCGGAAAATCAACCATGAACATATGCCTCCAGGCAGGCGTGAATAATACTGGGAAATAGTCTAGTTAGCTAACTAACTCACAAAGACAATGTATTTCCCTCAGAAAATCACAAGACGCAGTTCGCGTCTGCTCGCTTCTTAAACCATTTCTCAACTCCCGAACTGGGCGGAACACACAGAACGAACTCCCAGCTTTTGACATGCGCAGAACGACAATCTCTGAGTTGCCGTTCACAATAAGACGATTCTAAGAACATTCGAGATAAAAGTCTTACACAGTCGCGCCTTTTATGGTCATGAAAAGAAACGTTAAGAAAGGTTTCAGACATCTACCATAGTTGACTGGTACTACCAAATAAGGAGATGTGGTCACGCTTCGTTCAAGACATTATAGACCGAACGTGTCTCTATACAAGAGAAGGCAAACTCCTAAAAAATTGTAGTCTCGATAACTCGGATTATGTCCCTTTGACCATAGAAAACATAATACACACTTCAGTCAAAAAAATGATCATACATATGAAAAATGTTTATACAAACGAAAAATAATAATGATCCGTGCGTAACAGTCAGCTACCCATTTACAGCTGGGTAGACTGGAGCGTGTCGGTACCGTGGTTTGAACCCGGCACATTTGCCGCGAAAGATCAGAGCTCTAACCACTCTGCCAATTGGACGCTTGAACAACTTTATGATTCTAAAAAAATAATTGATGTACAGTACTGAACAGTTAGTTATCTTTATAAAAATAAAATTAATTAACCTGTTTATTAATATACTTATATGCATAAGCACTGTAAAGTATACCATATATTTTGTTTCACACTGGATAGCGTGTTTGGGAAGGGTTTCTAAAAGCCAAGAGGGTACGGGGCCGAAAGAAAGGTTGGTAACCCCTGACCTAACCATTCGCCCACGTAGGTCCCAGGGGTCTCTGAGGAAACAGTAAAAGAACATGACTGCTGCTCTCTCAGGCATGTCGTAAAAGGTGACTAATATGAGGGTGGGCATGGAGCTGGACACCTTATCATCCTATATATAAAATACCAGCTTTTTCTGTCAGTATATAACGCTAAGGGATGCAACTTTGGTTGAAAGTTTGACATTAATTGTATTGTTTCCCTTATATGTCACTCTCCCGAAAATAGTAACACGTACCAAAGAAGAATGCGCAAATGACAGTGTGCACAAAAATATATTTATAGAATGTGTGATCCCGTATACACACATTGGGATCCTCGCTGCTGCTACGTAGTTCGTGTACTGTGTTGGTGCACAGTGGTTTTTGTTAATACTTTTGTTGCCGTTAGGTATATTGGTGCTTTTGAATTTAATTCCCGTCTTATGACGGGCTTTTACACTAGTGTAAAATAAGATACTACATAAACCATCAATCACTTCAGTAGCACAGGGATGCTGTGATGCAAAGAAGAAAAAAAAAAGATGTTTTTTTTAAAATAAATATTTATAAAGAAAAATAATCCCGTTCAACCTCTGACGGGTTATAATTAGGATATATATTGTTTTCAATTCCAAATAATATGAACAGCTGCCAATATGGGAAAGTGGCATCACATTTGTCAAATCATTGTAAATAGGGACAATCATAATTATGCTTATATGTTAATTAAATATAAAAAATCACCAAAAAAATCAAGAAAAAACTCTGAACAAGAATAATATTAAAGTGGAGGGGGTGTAAAGGCCTGGCGGTTCCAGTTATATAACTGACTTTAACAGATAATTAATTGACTTTCATCTCACATTGTAAATAGGGCATATCACAATTACCAATTTTGCTTGGATGTTAAAACAACAAAAAACACCCAAAGAAAGAAAAACGAGATAAAACCGAACAAAATCAAGCAGAAACTCCAAACAAGAATAATATTAAGGGGAGTGCCGTAGGAAGGGTGGGTGAAGTGTTACAGACTTCAGCATACTAGATCCAGCTTTTTTTTTTTTTTAATGAGGTGGGGTGACCAATGCACTGCCTCGTTACATTTTCTTTCCCTAAGTCAAGAGTAGACCCATTTACAGCTGGGTGGACTGGAGCGTGACGCTACCATGTTTTGATCCCAGAACCTAGTGCCACGAGAGGAAAGCGTTATAACCGCTTAGCCAATCGGACGCTCAGAGCAAGGAGTAGTCCTAATCTTCTTTCGTCTCCTCAGAGACCTCCGAGACTACCTCCGGGACTTACTGACAATGCGGCAATGCTAAATTTGAGCGCTGTACATCAATTTAAAAGAAAGAAAAAAAATAAATGATCCGTTCAACCTAGACACTGGGTCCGTCGGTTATATTAGTGCGCACGTTCAAATAGTAAAGACCTTGAGGTCAAGAATAAGTATGACGATGAACATAAACACAGTGTAAAAACTAAAGGGGCCGTTCACAAATTACGTAACGCAAAAAGGTAGGGGGGGGGGGGGGGGGGGGCGCGGGTATGCCGAGATATTACGCTTTGTTACAAAAGAGGGGGGTGTTCTGAAATATTGTGGGTATTTATTACGCACGTTACGGGCGGGGGGGGGGAGAGAGAGAAATATACCTGCAGAACTAACGGCTGAACGCCTGTGAATAAATAAATGTATACAGGAAATCAAATGCTTGCGATTTTCAGATTTTCACGTAAACTAGAACAGGAAGGGTTTATGTAGGCCAGACCTGGAATGCGCACCACGGACAGCAGGTACGATAAACGAAAGTTGTCATGGATACAAGGAAACAAGAACATGCTTTCTAACCTGCGAAAACACAAAACGGTTATCCACCAATGAAATAATTACAGCGTCTACGTCATCTACGTCACGTGTATGTGTTCTACAAGCCGGTTGGTCAGATGTGAGTCAGAGCGCCTGTTGAAAGAGAAAACCATTTATTTCTGAACAAGTGTTTATAATTAGAAATTTCCGGGCAATTTTCACTAACCCACAACATGATTATGCCTTGTGTAGTTCCCGGAGTGGGAACGTCACACTTCAGTGTATCGGCTGTAAATGGGTACGACTCAGATCTTGAGCTAAGGAAAGCAAAAGCAGAGAGGACAGCAACAGGTCACCCCCATCTAATAAAAAAGCTATGATGAAGTCTCTAATGCTTTACCCCCCTACGGCAGTATATGCAATGGAACCACCTTTACACTTATCTGGTATAAAAGACAGAAATATATAACACGGACAGAATCATATTTCCGGTCTATAAGACGCATATACATATAACAAGGAGAGAATCACTTATCCATATTAGCAGTAATCAGACGTAAAGGTCTTTTATATTATGACATACGCCCTAATATAACCGACTAGGTTGAACTGGACGCGCCTCGCCAATACGAGGCAAAATTTCATTGAAAAAAAAAAATCACTTATTCAGTCTAAAAGACAGATACATATTACAAGGAGAGAAACAATACCTGGCTCAAAAGACACAGATATGCATCGCAAAGACAAAAACATTTATCTGGCCCAAAAGACACAGATACATATCACAAGAGAAACGCGTATCTGTGTCTTTTAGACACAGATATATATCGGAAGAATAAAAACACATATCTAGCCCAAAAGACACAGATACATATCCCAAAAGAAAAAAGGCTTATCTGGTCTAAAAGACGCAGATACATATCCCAAAAGAAAAAAGGCTTATATGGTCTAAAAGACACAGATACATATCACAAGAGAAACGGTTATCTGGTCTAAAAGACACAGATACATAGCACAAGAGAAATGCTTATCTGGTCTAAAAGACACAGATATATTTCACAAGAGAAACGCTTATCTGGTCTAAATGACAGATACATATCACAAGAGAAACGCTTATCTGGTCTAAAAGACACGGATATATATCACAAGAGAAACGCTTATCTGGTCTAAAAGACACAGATACATATCACAAGAGAAACGTTTATCTAGTCTAAAAGACACAGATACATATCACAAGAGAAACGCTTTTGGCTCAAAAGACAGATACATATCACAAGAGAAACGCTTATCTATCCCAAAAGACACAGATACATATTACAAGAGAAATACTTATCTGGTCCAAAAGACGCATATACATATCACAAGAGAAACTTTTATCTGGTCTAAAAGACACAAATACATATTACAAGAGAAACGCCTATCTGGCTCAAAAGACACAGATACATATCACAAGAGAAATGCTTATCTATCCCAAAAGACACAGATACATATCACAAGAGAAATGCTTATCTGGCCCAACAGCCACATATCACAAGAGAAAAGCTTATCTGGCCCAAAAGACACAGATAAATATCACAAGAGAAATGCTTATCTGGCCCAAAAGACACAGATACATATCACAAAAAAACGCTTATCTGGTCTAAAAGACACAGATACATATCACAAGAGAAACTCTTATCTGGTCTAAAAGACACAGATACATATCACAAGAGAAACGCTTATCTGGCCCAAAAGACACAGTTTCATATCACAAGAGAAACGTTTATCTGGCCCAAAAGACACAGATACATATCACAAGAAAAACGCGTATCATGCCCAAAAGACACAGATACATATCACAAGAGAAACGCTTATCTGGCCCAAAAGACACAGATACATATCACAAGAGAAACGCTTATCTGGCCCAAAAGACACAGATATATATCACAAGAGAAACGCTTATCTGGCCCAAAAGACACAGATACATTTCACAAGAGAAACGTTTATCTGGCCCAAAAGACACAGATACATATAACAAGAGAAACGCTTATCTGGCCCAAAAGACACAGATACATATCACAAGAGAAACGCTTATCTGGCCCAAAAGACACAGATACATATCACAAGAGAAACGCTTATCTGGCCCACAAGACAGATACATATCACAAGAGAAACGCTTATCTGGCCCAAAAGACAGATATATATCACAAGAGAAACGCTTATCTGGCTCAAAAGACACAGATACATATCACAAAGACAAAGAGTGAAGAAAGCTCTTCAAAAAAGAAAAAAAAATTCAGAAAGTTGCACATCTGATCTTACAACGATGAATCAGCAACTTCCGTTTCGCGGTTGTATTTTATTTTTACTGCAAAAGCGGAATTATTATGCGCAATTTTTATGCGTCGTATGAGTTGCTTCCACATTACAAACGCGCTTTCTTTTCTCCCGTAAGGGATCATCGCTCATCTGTCTAATACTGTCTTTGTTCAATTTTAAACGTTTCCTTATGTCTTCTGTTAGCTATACACTTCTGTCTTTCTTGATTTCATGTCTGCATCTATCTCTCTGCCCCGGGGAGTTCCCGCGGGTATCTGGGGACACAAAGAAACTACTGCACTACTAGGCATGTCGTACAAGGCCAATAATACGAGGCAGGTAACCTCATCGTGTAAAACGAATTGCCACAGAAACTAACAATGCAGGAGCACGTGACTGGCGTCGGGCAGGTTTTCCTGCAGGCGGTCCAACTGCACTGGTTGGTCCATGATCTGTAGGTAGCGCAAAGGAAATGATGATGTTGATGCACCAAGTGATGAAATGATGATGTTGATTCACCAAGTGAGGAAATGATGATGTTGATTCACCAAGTGAGGAAATGATGATGTTGATTCACCAAGTGAGGAAATGATGATGTTGATTCACCAAGTGAGGAAATGATGATGTTGATTCACCAAGTGAGGAAATGATGATGTTGATTCACCAAGTGAGGAAATGATGATGTTGATTCACCAAGTGAGGAAATGATGATGTTGATTCACCAAGTGAGGAAATGATGATGTTGATTCACCAAGTGAGGAAATGATGATGTTGATTCACCAAGTGAGGAAATGATGATGTTGATTCACCAAGTGAGGAAATGATGATGTTGATTCACCAAGTGAGGAAATGATGATGTTGATTCACCAAGTGAGGAAATGATGATGTTGATTCACCAAGTGAGGAAATGATGATGTTGATTCACCAAGTGAGGAAATGATGATGTTGATTCACCAAGTGAGGAAATGATGATGTTGATTCACCAAGTGAGGAAATGATGATGTTGATTCACCAAGTGAGGAAATGATGATGTTGATTCACCAAGTGATATAATGATGATCTAAAATGTGAAAAAATCATGTTGATTCACCAAGTGAGAAAATAATGTTGTTGATTCACTAAGTGAGAAAATGATGATGTTAATTCACCAAGTGATGAAATGATGATGTTGATTCACCAAGTGATATAATGATGATCTAAAATGTGAGAAAATGATATTGATTCACCAAGTGAGAAAATGATGTTGTTGATTCACCAAGTGAGAAAATGATGATGTTGATTCACCACATGAGAAAATGATGATGTTGATTCACCAAGTGAGAAAATGATGATCTAAAAAGTGAGAAAATGATGTTGATTCAGCAAGTGAGAAAATGATGTTGTTGATCCACCAAGTGAGAAAAATAATGATGTTGATTCACCAAGTGAGAAAATGATGATATTGATTCACCAAATGCGAAAATGATGATGTTGATTCTTCAAGTGAGAAAATGATGATATTGATTCACCAAGTGAGAAAATGATGTTGATGATTCACCAAGTGAGAAAATGATGATGTTGTTTCACCAAGTGAGAAAATGATGATGTAGATTCACCAAGTGAGAAAATGATGCTGTTGATTCACCAAGTGAGAAAATGATGTTGATGATTCACCAAGTCTGAAAATGATGTTGATTCACCAAGTCTGAAAATGATGTTGTTGATTCACCAAGTGAGAAAATGATGATGTTGATCTAACAAGTGAGAAAATGATGATGTTGATCTAACAAGTGAGAAAATCATGTTGTTGATTCACCAAGTAAGAAAATGATGATGTTGATCTCAAAAGTGAGAAAATGATGTTGATTCACCAAGTAAATGACATATCAGAGAATATTCCAAGAAGAACCCACAATGCCTCCTTTGCAGACGACTTAGCCCTGTGGATCTCAGAGGAATATATCTCTACGGCAAGCATTCGGATGCAGCAAGCCCTAACATCACTGGAGGAGTGGGCCAAGGCATGGCTAGTAAAGATAAATGAGGAGAAAACATCATTCACAGTGTTTTCTCTCTCTAACAAACCACAGATCTCCAAATTGGTGCTAAATGGGAAAAATCTACATCTGGATGAAAACCCAAACTACCTAGGCATTACCTTTGATCGCCGCTTGACTTGGAAAACCCAGATTGAGAAAAACAGGACAAGAGCAAGGCAGAGAATGGCAATCATGAAAAAACTTGCTGGCACGGTTTGGGGAGCAGACAAGAGAGTACTAAAGAATCTATATACTGGGCGAGTGAGACCAGTCTTAGAATATGGCATTGCAGCATGGTCAACAGCCGCTAAGTCGAACTTTGACAAAATAATCAGAACCCAAAACCAAGCAATGAGAATCATAACTGGGGGCATGAAATCAACACCAATAAAAGAGTTGGAAAAGATTACTCACCTCCAGCCTATGGAGGATAGAAGAGATAGCAGAGCCCAGCAACAAGCCGAGAAATTCAGGAGGCTGATAGATCACCCAATGCACCAGAGGATAAATGGACTTGAAAGGGGAAGACTGAAGCGAAGCAACTTTGTAGAGACAGTCAAAACAAAGATGAGAGCAGACCCCATAAATGCAATATCAACAGCTACGCCAATATGTACTGCACACAAGCTACCAATATATATATATATTATATATTACAGTGCTTCCCTGAAATGATAGAAAATGTTTCTGGTATTGAGAGAAAGAACAGTCAAACTGAAACAGAAAGGAGAGTCCTAACCACAAAATATATAGAGAAACATTACCCAAGCAACACCTGGATCCATGCGTACACAGATGGATCAGCAACTAATGCAACAGAAGATGGGGGTGGAGGAGTCTTCCTGAGCTTAAGCAATGGCACACAAAAAAATATAGCAGTCGCAACAGGGAAATTTTCAACTAACTTCAGAGCAGAGGCAGAGGCCATAAAAACTGCATCAGAAATTCTAATGACAGAAAAAAGCTCAGAGAGGCCAGTAGTTATCTTCTCAGATGCGCTGTCAGTGATTACAACACTGAAAAGTCAAATAAATGCTGAACTGGATGACCTAAGAGTAACACTTCACAGACTATGTCAGCAATACAAAAGAGTTGTGATACAGTGGATCCCTTCTCACTGCAACATCCCTGGAAATGAAGAGGCTGACAGATTGGCAAAGGAAGGGGGAAAACTTCCTCAACTTGACACAAATATAACCTATGAGGAGTCCAAGAGTTTTATCAAGCGCAGGTACAGGCACAAGTGGGAAGAAGAGCATCCAGGCCGCCACACAAAATATGATCCGTATTACCAGCTCAGCAGAAGTGAACAATTGGTAATCTTCAGACTTCGCACTGGTCATAACAGATTGAGATACCATCTGTTCAACAAATTAAAGATAGGAACTACGGATGAGTGTGACTGTGGCACTGGTAAAATGACTGCCGAACACCTGCTTCAAAGGTGCCCAACATATGAGGAACAGAGAAGACGCATATGGCCATCACCAGTACCATTCCTGGAGAAAATCTACGGATATATCAACAGCCTCAGGCTGACCACTGCTTTCTTTGAACTTATTCAAGTTGACATCTGAGGGTGAACGAAGAAGAAGAAGATTCACCAAGTGATAAATTGATAATGTTGATTCACCAAGTGAGAAAATGATGACATTGATCCACCAAGTGAGAAAATGATGATGTTGATTCACCAAGTGAGAAAATGATGATGTTGATTCACCAAGTCAGAAAGTGATGTTGTTGATTCACCAAGTCAGAAAATGATGTTGATTCACCATGTGATAAAATGAAATGATCTTGATTCAGCAAGTGAGAAATGTTAAATGATGATGTTGATCTAACAAGTGAGAAAATGATGTTATTGATTCACCAAGTGAGAAAATGATGATGTTGATCTAAATGAGAGAAAATGATGATGTTGATCTAAAAAGTGAGAAAATGATATTGATTCAGCAAGTGAGAAATGTTAAATGATGATGTTGATCTAACTAACAAGTGAGAAAATGATGATGTTGATCTAACCAGTGAGAAAATGATATTGTTGATTCATCAAGTGAGAAAATGATGATGTTGATCTAAAAAGTGAGAAAATGATGTTGATTCACCAAGTGAGAAAATGTTGATGTTGATTCACCAAGTGAGAAAATGATGATGTTGATTCACAAAGTTAGAAAATGATGATGTTGATCCACCAAGTGAGAAAATAATGATGCTGATTCACCAAGTGAGAAAAGGATGTTGTTGATCTAAAAAGTGAGAAAATGATGATTTTGATTAAAATAGTGAAAAAATTATGTTGATCCAAAAAGTGAGAAAATAATGATCTAAAAAGTGAGAAAATGAAGATGTTGATACAAAAATAGTGAGAAAATGATGATCCAATAAAAGTGAGAAAATGACGATGTCGATTCACCAAAGTGAGAAAATGATGTCGATTCACCAAAGTGAGAAAATGATGATGTCAAATCAACAAGTGAGAAAATGATGATGTCAAATCAACAAGTGAGAAAATGATGATGTCAAATCAACAAGTGAGAAAATGATGATGTTAATCCAGAATGTCAGAAAATGATGATGTTAAATCCAGAAAGTGAGAAAATGATGATGTTGATCCACCAAGTGAAAAAGTGATGATGTTGATCCACCAAGTGAGAAAATGATAATGTTGATCCACCAAGTGAGAAAATGATGATGTTATTCCACCAAGTGAGAAAATGATGATAAAAAAAGAGAGAAAATGATGATGTTGATCCCAAAAAGTGACATGTCTCCGTTATGCTTACATCTAGTTTCACAGGATTTCTGTCTCTCTCTCTCTCTCCCACATACACACACATCTATGTCTCCATTAAGCTGACATCTAATATTTCCCACATGCACACACATACACATTTGTGTCTCCATTAAGCTTACATCTAATATTTCCCACATACACACACACACGCACATGTGTGTTTCCATACTTGACAAAATATAGCTATCAGACCTAAAGGTCTTTTATATTTTTGGACATGCGCCCTAATATAGCCGACTTGTTGAACGTGGGACGTGCCTCGCCATAACGATGCAACATTTTATTTTAAAAAAATTATGTTTCCGTTAAGGTTTCATCTAGTTTCTCAGGATTCATATATCTCTCTCTCTCTTTCCCATATACACACCCATACACGTTTATGTCTCCATTAAGCTTTACATCTCATCTGCATGTTCATATAGATTTAGCAGGAAATGTCAAGTCTCCACATACTTTTGGTATAATCTTCCTCTTCTATGTCCGCATGCAGACGTTCATTCCTCGTCCTAGCCTTCAAAATATTTGTTATGTCTGAACGGGATTGGCCAGAATGACAACAACATTCATCCTAAGCGACTCGTATCCCTTTTCTGTTGTATATTTTTTATGCATTTAGATTAGTACTTATGCTCTTTTCTCTTCTGTCTTCGTTCCTTTGTTCATGACAAAGACCATTTGCTCGTTACGTTTGTGCTCATCTTTTAGTACCTATATATATATATATATATCTTGATGCATGTTACCGATCTGTTTCCATTTGCACTATTTGATCTCAAGATTAATGTGCTACATTCAAGTCTGTTTTTTGGACATCTATCTTTCTAGCGATATCTTTTTACATAGCTCCTAGTAATCTTCTTAAACCTCATCTTCCATGAAATCGTCACGGAGTGCTTTCTACTTTCCTATATCTTTCCCAAGTTTCTGCTGAAAACCTATTTTTTAAATTTTTATTTTTAACGTAGGGTTAGTAAAGGTTGTCCAATAGCAGGTACTGACGTACTGGAGTGAAATGTTAGAGACTTCACTATACTAGGTCCAGCTTTATGACCTATTCCCTTTCCTCGCTGCCATTGCCTTCCATAACTCAAGAGCAGAGCAAGGTAGGTGCATAAAAAATGGTATAATAGTGTTTTATAAATGAATAATGCACTAGAAATACTAGACATTTTGGGATCACCCTTCGTCAGCCACAAACAGGAAACAAAGATGAGAAATATATAAAGGCTATGAGAACATGACAAAGGTCAGGGCAAACACGAGGGGAAAAAAAATTATTTAATAATAAAAAAAAATTAAGTGACATGGTTGGCAACCAGATGATACGGCAAGGCCTTAAAACCCAGCAACTGCATACCCAAGTAGAACAGTCCCAACTACGATGGTTTGGCCATGTCTGCAGAATGGGATAAGATCGGCTGCCACAATTGTGGGAAACAAAGAGCCAGGGATCCAGACCTCCAGGACGACCCAGAGTCCGCTGGGAGGACACCATTAGACAATCTCTGAAGAACCGAGGACTAGATTGGAACCAGGCCAGGAGGAAGACAGCCGATTGGATAGTATGGTGCTCTCTCTTCCAAACCTCTACACCTCACGGTAAAAGAGGAACGACTAAGTAAGTAAGTAATTTTTTTTAAAAAGGGGTTACACGAGCACCATTTACTAAAACCAGAACAGCTAACATTTATTAACACCCCCCCCCCCCCCCCCCATCATCCTTATGAAGCATAAAACCGACACTGCAGCTGATCCCCCCCTTGCAGAAATTGCCTTCACCAAGCATTCCCATGATCTTCCAGAGGTAGTTTATGTAGCAATTTGTGTTATACAGTGAGATTGCCACAAATATTTAACACACTAAGGGACACATCAGTTATAAGAAAACACAAGAAGCAAAACCAGAACGAGTCACAAACAAGAGCTTCACCGGGGTAAACTAATACAGTTACAGCATAAAAGGACTTTAAACAAAAAAGAAGTTACGACTTACCTTATCGCAGAACTTGGTAATAAGATAAAGGACAAACGATAGGCAGAACCACCACAAGGTAAACTAGCGGATTCTAACTCCGTGCTGTCAATGTAGTTTAGCAAACTTTCCGGCGTCTATATATTTCTTCGCGCCGCAATTATTAACTCTTTTCAAACGTGCTATACTGCTATTCAGATCATATCCGACGAACTGGGCTCTCACCAGATGCTCAACCTGCGTTTATCATGTCAATGCGTTGCTCTTTTGAGCATAGGATAGCTGAGCGGAGTTTCTAAGTAGGTTTGTAGGTCAGCAGCGGGCTATTCCGAGGCTCGAAATGAGCAGATCGAGACTAGTGAGGGCGGGTGAGTTTAGCGCACGTGTGGAAACTCTTTGTCTCAGATTTCTGCTGAACTTTTAACACTGGAGGCAAACTCGTATTGGCGACGAAAATCAGACTGCCAAACAGACGGTGGGAAAAGTGAAAAGAGGAAGGGAACCAGTCGCCACAGCTCATAAAGCTGAAACCAAGTATAGTGAAGTCTCGAACAGTTATCTCTCTCTCATACCCCTCTTTTCTAAAGACAAAGTTACAGGTGGAAATACAGAAGACAAAGTTACCGGTAGAAATACAGAAGACAAAGTTACCGGTGGAACTACAGAAGGCAAAGTTACCGGTGGAAATACAGAAGACAAAGTTACCGGTGGAAATACAGAAGACATAGTTACCGGTGGAAATACAGAGGACAAAGTTACCGGTGAAAATACAGAAGACAAAGTTACCGGTGAAAATACAGAAGACAAAGTTACCGGTGGGAATACAGAAGACAAAGTTACCGGTGGAAATACAGAAGACAAAGTTACCGGTGGAAATACAGAAGACATAGTTACCGGTGGAAATACAGAAGACATAGTTACCGGTGGAAATACAGAAGACAAAGTTACCGGTGGAAATACAGAAGACATAGTTACCGGTGGAAATACAGAGGACATAGTTACCGGTGGAAATACAGAAGACATAGTTACCGGTGGAAATACAGAAGACAAAGTTACCGGTGGAAATACAGAAGACAAAGTTACCGGTGGAAATACAGAAGACATAGTTACCGGTGGAAATACAGAGGACAAAGTTACCGGTGAAAATACAGAAGACAAAGTTACCGGTGGAAATAGAGGGAAAAGTTACCGGTGAAAATACAGAAGACAAAGTTACCGGTGGAAATACAGAAGACAAAGTTACAGGTGGAAATACAGAAGACAAAGTTACCGGTGGAAATACAGAAGATATAGTTACCGGTGGAAATACAGAGGACAAAGTTACCAGTGAAAATAGAGGGAAAAGTTACCGGTGAAAATACAGAAGACAAAGTTACCGGGAGAACTACAGAAGACAAAGTTACCAGTGAAAATAGAGGGAAAAGTTACAGGTGAAAATACAGAAGACAAAGCTATCGGTGGAAATATATAACTCGAAGCTATCGGTGGAAATATATAACTCGAAGTTATCGGTGGAAATATATAACTGGAAGTTATCGGTGAAACTATATAACACGAAGTTATCTGTGGAAATATATAACTCGAAGTTATCGGTGGAAATATATAACTCGAAGTTATCGGTGGAAATATATAACTCGAAGTTATCGGTGGAAATAGATAACTCAAAATTTTGTTTTTTTTTAATTAATGAAGAAAAATATCCCGTTCAACCTCTGATGGGTTATAATTAGGATATATATTGTTTTCAATTCCAAATAATATGAACAACTGCCGATATGAGAAAGTGGCATCACATTTGTCAAATCATTGTAAATAGGGACAATCACAATTGTGCTTATATATAACTCAAAGTTATCGGTGGAAATATATAACTCGAAGTTATCGGTGGAAATATATAACACGAAGTTATCGGTGGAAATGCATAACAAGTTATCAATGGAAACTGTATTTGAAGAGGAATTGCAAAAAATGGAGCGTTGCCTCGTTTTGGGGAGGCACGACCCGTTCAGCC
Source organism: Oreohelix idahoensis (assembly GCA_024509875.1). Lineage (NCBI taxonomy): Eukaryota > Metazoa > Mollusca > Gastropoda > Stylommatophora > Oreohelicidae > Oreohelix > Oreohelix idahoensis. The sequence continues at coordinate 207,866 of JAMPIV010019186.1, read as the reverse complement.
TAGACACAAGGGCCGTCGGTTATATTAAGGCGCATGTCCAAATATAAAAGACCCATTGGTCTGGTGAGTTATTTGAAAGGGAAAGGGTGCACTAGCACTATAAAGATTTTAAGACAAATGAACAGAAAGACAAATATATAGATAGACAGAGACAGGTTACATGCCAGGAGATGGATATATGGATAAACATACACATATACGCGCATATATATATATATATATATATATATATATATATATATATATATATATATATATATATATATATATATATATATATATATATATATATATATATATATATATATATATATATACTGCTCAAAAAAAGTTAAAGGCCACTTTCAATTTTTAGGTCATTTCAACTATGCTGTTTTTTTAAAAACCTGAACACTCAGTCAAAAAAGTTTTGCTGCATTTTGTTGCATGCTTAAACAATGTTTGTTAATCTGACAATAAATCAAATCTGTGTTAGGTGTGTGTACCTCCAAGGTCAATCAAATGTACGTTGTGGAAAGGGAAATAATGCATGTTTGAAAATGCTTCCTATGGCAAAGCCTGTTGATAACATTGCTGAAATTTGCTTTTCACGTGCAAGTCGTGACTATGGTGAACACATTTCACCCACTTTTCGGAAGGAACGGGCAATGGGTGTGTTTGTAACATTTACCATTTTAGTCATGGCTCAGCGAAGACGCTTGACCAATGTTGACAGATGGAGAACGATGGCATGGCTGCAGGATGATGTAAGGCTGCGAGAAGTTGCTAGGAGATTAGGAGTTGCCCACTCTGTCATACAAACTCTGCGTGATCGTTATAATGCAACCGGCAGTGTCGCAGAACAACGCAGGTCAGGACATCCAAGGTCTACCACAAGACGGCAAGACACACTGAGCCATGGCTAAAATGGTAAATGTTACAAACATACCCATTGCCCGTTCCTTCCAAAAAGTGGGTGAAATGTGTTCACCATAGTCACGACTTGCACGTGAAAAGCAAATTTCAGCAATGTTCTCAACAGGCTTTGCCATAGGAAGAATTTTCAAACATGCATTATTTCCCTTTCCACCAAGTGCATTTGATTGACCTTAGAGGTACACACACGTAACACAGATTTGATTTATTGTCAGATTAACAAACATTGTTTAATAATAATAAATTCTTTAAGCGCCAAACACGGCGCATAAGGCAGAAACCAGTGCTCTCCAGGTTGTTCGTTGAGACGCCACTCCTCTTAGCTCTTGCACATTATTTAGGCCCAACATTCTTCCTTCTCTTATTATTGTTCTTCTGAGTGTTTCTTTTGGTCTTCCTTTTTTCCGCTTACCCTCAGGAACCCAAGTGAGCGCCTGTAGTGGTATTCTGTTGTTTTGCATTCGTAGGACATGACCGATATATGACCATCGTCTTTTCCTTATATAGTCGGAGACATATTTCTGCCTAGAGTCTTCTCTTATTTGTCGATTAGTCTTGAATTCTTTCCAACTGATGTTCATGAGTTTTCTAAGACATTTGTTCTCGAATGTATTCAGCTTGTTCTCCAATGATTTTGTTATTTTCCAACTCTCACAGCCGTATGTTAACATTGAGATAACATTTGAATTAAACAGACGAAGCTTGGTATGTATATTCAATGATCGTAATTTCCAAATGTTAGATAATCTATTGAAGGCGCTAGCTGCCAAAGCAATTCTAGTATGGATTTCTCTTGTTGTGTCACCATCCTGAGTCATTTTACTGCCTAAATAATTGAAACTTTCAACTTTCTGTAGTTTTTCCCCGTTCAAGATGATATCAAAGGTCTCGTTAGAAAAGTTCATAGCTTTAGTTTTAGAGGCATTTATTTGGAGACCAATTTTAACATTGTTTAAGCATGCAACAAAATGTAGCAAAGCTTTTTTGACTGAGTGTTCAGGTGTAAAAAAAAAACAGCTTAGTTGAAATGACCTAACAATTGAAAGTGGCCTTTCACTTTTTTTGAGCAGTATATATATATATATATATATATATATATATATATATATATATATATATATATATATATATATATATATATATATATATATATATATATATATATATATATATATATATATATGCGCAGACACACCACATACGCTGATAGACAGACAGACAACCGACTATTAAAAAGTCAAACTAAAGCAACGCATGGTACGAGACACGTGACTTATGATTATCCAGACACGTGGTCTGCGGTTGCCTCGTGGTGGGGGGAAAAATATCAATAACAACACCATCTTAGCGAGATGGGCTGTTTACCTAACTCAACGATATATACACCACTATGCCGGAGGCGGATCTACCATGAAGCTTGAGCTTCAGTGTCCCCAAGTTTTACCTATAATGCGTTCCTTTCCCATCCTCCTAATAATAACTAATATATATTTTTTTTAAATAAAAGGGCCCCCCTCCAAGAGTTCAAGCTTCAGGGCCCACAAAATGTAGATCCGCCATTGCACCACGCCAGTTCCATGTATACAATACAGCAAAAATAAAAACTAAAGCTAATACATTCATTCATTATTATTCTGCTCCCCGTGGAGCGCAATCTTTCAACAAGTACCGTCCCAGCCTTACTATCCTGTACCATCCGCTCAAAGCCACTCCATGTCTTTTCTTTAACCACCTTTATTTCCGTCTCCAGCACTCTTCTCCGTGTGTCTTTAAAAAAATTGCCTCGTTTTGGCGAGGCGGACTTCGTTCAACCTAGATACAGGGTCCGTCGGTTATATTTGGGCGCATGTCCAAATTATATCCTGTAAGACTTTGTGGTTCTGTACTTCCCAGTCTCTTCTTACTCTGGGGGCCTTACTATCCTGACCGTCCCAGCCTTAAGACATGCCATGTAATGTTGTCAGCAGGTGTCCACTATATATATGTCATGACCATAGTCTCTTGTTCCACTGATGGTTCTTGTCATACAGTTCCACTGATGGTTAATGTCATACAGTTCCACTGATGGTTCTTGTCATACAGTTCCACTGATGGTTCTTGTCATCAGTTCCACTGATGGTTCTTGTCATCAGTTCCACTGATGGTTCTTGTCATACAGTTCCACTGATGGTTCTTGTCATACAGTTCCACTGATGGTTCTTGTCATACAGTTCCACTGATGGTTCTTGTCATACAGTTCCACTGATGGTTCTTGTCATACAGTTCCACTGATGGTTCTTGTCATCAGTTCCACATTAGTGATCTTGTCATGCCATTTCAATCCTTCTATTCTACGGAAGCACCCATTTATGACAGTCTCTAACTTCATAACCATTAGCAGTGGTTTTTCTTGTGTTCCATGTTTCAGAGCCATACATATTACATTAGCAACTATATAAATGCACACTAGAAAGTTAAAAGTAGTACATACTTACATCGGGGAGTGAAGTGTTAGATATCTCACTTACACTAGATCTAAGCTTAGTGAGGGAGATGAACAGTTCATTCCTTCCCTGTCTCTGCCTTCTCGAACTCACATGAGTCCAGTACCAATTTTCACAGCTGGGTAAACTGAAGCGTGACGCGACTGGTTTCGTACCAGGTCCCTTTGCCTCGAGAAGCAACAGATCTGTGCTACTCGGACCCCCCTCTCTTGCACAATAAGAAAGATTATATCTATAGAAACAGTTTTCCTAACTATTTGTCAGCCCAATGGTTCCCAACCCTTTTCATTCCCAGTATCCCCTTGGCTTTTACGAGGGGCGTTCAGAAAGTAATGCACCACATCGTTTTTCTCAGGAGCTGTTTATTAAAAAAGCATGAAATTTATACACAATATACATGGATATGTCATGTAAACATCGGTATTATTCAACATAACCCCCATCAACTTGTACGGCTTTATGCCAGCGCGAAACAAGTGCATGTATTCCTAGCCCGTACCAGATTTTGTCTTGATCATGTAGCCATTTATTCGCTGCATGAATCACTCCTTCATCATCTTCAAACCTTGTCCCACAGAGTGCATCTTTAAGCGGACCAAATAGATGAAAATTAGAGGGTGCCAAATCGGGACTATAGGGTGGATGGGGTAGTACAGTCCAACCCAATTTGGTGATTGCTTCCCGTATTGCCAGACTTGTGTGAGGTCGCGCATTGTCGTGAAGGAGAAGCAGGTCTGCTGGATTCTTGTGCGGCCGAACTCTGCGAAAACGTTGATTGAGTTTTTTAAATGTCTTAATGTAAGCTTGCGAATTGATTGTCTCTCCTCTTGGCATAACGTCCACAAGAATCACACCTTCAATGTCCCAAAAGACAGTGATCATGACCTTTCCAGCTGAAGAAATTGTCTTGAATTTCTTTCTTCGTGGTGATTGCGGATGATGCCACTCCATTGACTGTCTTTTTGTCTCTGGTTCAAAATGATGTGCCCAGGTTTCGTCACCTGTAACGATCTTAGCCACAAAGTTCTCTCCATCAGCACTGAAACTCTCCAACAATTCAGAAGAAATTGCTTTCCTTTGCAATCGGTGGTCATTTGTGAGACTTCGAGGAACCCATCTTGCGCAAACCTTAGAAAATCCGAGAGTTTTTATAACTGCATTTGCACTACCAATGCTGACTGACAGCTGTAAGGCCAATTGTTGAGTAGTGATTCGCCTACCAGTAAGAATAATGCCCTCAGCGCATTTCAACATGTCTGCGTTGGTGGCTGAGGCAGGACGTCCACAGCGCGGCCGATCAAGCAGCTCCGTATCTCCACTTCCTGATTCTTTGATTCTCTGAACCCAGCGACTGACTGTACTCCTGTCGACTGCAAAACTTCCATACACATCACATAGACGCTTGTGAATGTTCACAACAGTTTCCTTCTCTGCAACACGAAATTCTATCACAATTCGCTGCTTATAACGCAAGTTGCTAACACGCTTCATTTCAACGGTTTAGGGCAGCCGTATTATTTGGCCAGTTGCGGTGCAGTTTAGTGCACACATTTGGCACATGCCATATTTGAAGTGTGCAAAATTTCATGCTTCTATCTTCATTATTAGCTGAGAAAAACGATGTGGTGCATTACTTTCTGAACGCCCCTCGTAGTAAACCTTTACGTATTTACGTATCCCCTATTCGGAGGAAATAATTTCTGGAGTTTACCATGCATACACAAATTATCAATCAATCAATACCCTTTAGCTCCCCGAGGAGCTTCGGCCTTCAACAAACACATGCGAAGTCTTCCTGTCCTGTGCCATCCGCTCAAGTTCTTTCCATGTTTTCCTCATCATTTTAACCTCTGTTTCCAGTTCTCTTCTCCATGTGTTTTTTTTTTGGTCTACCTCTGCTTCTCTTTCCCTGTGGATTCCAGAACAAGGACTGCCTTGTAATGATATCAACAGGTTTCCTCAATGTGTGTCCTATCCATCGCCAGCATCTTCTTCTCAACTCTTGTTTCACTGGCACTTGTCTGGTTCTTGTCATCAATTCCACATTTGTGACTTTGTCATACCATTTCAGTCCTTCTATTCTACGCAAGCACCCGTTTATAAAAGTCTGTAGCTTTTTGGTTGTTGTTTTTGTTGCTCTCCATGTCTCAGAGCCATACAATAGGACTGACTTGACATTTGAGTTGAAGATTCTTATTTTTGTGTTGGGCTTATTTCTCTTGTTCTCCATATGTTTCCCAATGCAATGAAAGCTCCTCTTGCTATTTGTATTCCTATTTTGATATCATTGTCTGTCCCTCCAACTTTTACACACACACACACACATATACATATATATATATATATATATATATATATATATATATATATATATATATATATATATATATATATATATATATATATATATATATATAAAATTCACACACAAATCTTTATTTAGTACATTACGTTTTTAGTGTCATACCACCTTAACACGCTCTGCTTACTCCCCTGAGGGGCACGAGTATCCCCGATTTGGAACCCCTGTATTAGCCGGTTGTGATGGGACAGCAGTAAAGTTCCAGTACGCAGATCGATTGTACGGCTGGGTATCAATCCTTTATGGCATGGGTTCTTAACCTGTTTTGTGCCATGGACCCCTTTGATTGTACGATTAAGACTATGAACCCCTTTGATTGTCAGATGAAGACTGTGGACACCTTTGATTGTCAGATGAAGACTGTGGACACCTTTGACAGATAAAGACTATGGACCCCTTTGATTGTCAGATGAAGACTATGGACACCTTTGATTGTCAGATGAAGACTATGGACACCTTTGATTGTCAGATAAAGACTTTGGACCCCTTTGATTGTCAGATGATAACTATGGACCGCTTTGGTTGTCAGATAAAGGCTATGGACCCCTTTGATTGTCAGATAAAGACTATGGACCCCTTTGATTGTCAGATGAAGACTATGGACCCGTTTGATTGTCCGATGAAGGTTTACAAAGAAAAAAAAGTACACAAAAGCATAATTAAAAGTTTCATATTTTAAATTTTAGGTCATGTACGCGTTACCCATAGAATCCATTCACGGACCCCTAGGGGGTTCACGGATCACAGTTTAAGACACCCTGCTTTTTGGCAACACCCGATCGAGTGTGTTATCAAAGTTAACTTAGACACCGCGTAAAAAGATCCCCTATCAAAGTTAACTTAGACCCCGTGTAAGAAAGAACCCCTACCAAAGTTAACTTAAGACACCGTGTTAGAAAGAACCCATATCAAAGTTCACTTAGACCCCACGTAAGAAAAACCTTTTCAAAGTTAACTTAGACACTGTGTTAGAAAGAACCCCTATCAAAGTTAACTTAGACATCGCGTTAAAAAGAACCCCTATCACACCACAATCAAACAAGGTGAAAATATGATCTCAGGGGAAAAAAGCTGCAAATGCACTCATGGACCACTATGCCAGTGCTAACCACATAGATGTCCCGATAGATAGGACAAAAGTCATCACTGATGAACAAAGGAGTCATGACAACAAAACGCTTGCACAAGAAGAGCACATGATGGCAAAGTTAACAATGGAAGAAATGGAAGAGGCAATAAGGGCGCTAAAGAAAAAGAGGTCACCTGGAAAAGATATGATAACAAATGAAATGTTAACAGACCTAGGCACAAAGGCAAAAGAAGCTTCTGGCCATTCTAAACTGCAGTTGGAAAAGAGGAATAGTACCGCAGGCATGGAAAGACGCCATACTGATTCCAATACCAAAGAATAGCAAAGATCAGACGTAACCAAATGGCTACAGACCTATCAGTCTACTTAGCTGTTTAGGAAAATTGATGGAGCGCATAATTAATACACCACTGATGTGGCAAGCCAAAGCATGGCTAGTGAAGATAAATGAAGGGAAAATAACATACACGGTGTTTTCCCTCTCGAATAAACCACAAAGCTCCACATTAGTGCTAATTGGGAACAATCTACATCTGGATGAAAATCTAAACTACTTAGGCATTACCTTTTATCGTCCCTTGACTTGGAAAACCCAGATTGAAAGAAGCAGGACAAGGGTAAGCCAGAGAATGGGAATCGTAAAATAACTTGCTGGCATGGTCTGGGGAGCGGACGAGAGAGTACTAAAGAAGCCATACAATGGGCGAGTGAGCAGTACTAGAATATGGCATTGCAGCATGGTCAACAGCAGCTAAGTCAAACTTTGATAAAATAAACAGAACCCAAAACCAAGCAATGAGAATCATAACAAGGGGCATGCAGTCAACACACACTGATGAGTTAGCAAAGATTATATACCTCCAGCCAACGGAGAGTAGACGTGATAGCAGAGCCCAGCAACAAGACGAGAAATTCAGAAGGCTGACAGAGCACCCCATGTGCTAGAGAATAAATGGAGGGGGAAGACTGAAGCGAAGCAACTTTGTTGAAAGTCAAAATAAAAATGAGCAGACCCCATCAATGCAATATCAAAAGCTATACCCATCTACACTGCACACAAGCTACCAGTTTGGACGCAACAGTGCTTCCCTGAAATGATAGAAAACATTCCAGGTATTGAGAAAAAGAACAGCCAAAATGAAACAGAAAGGAGTCTAAAGCACAAAATACATAGAGAAACATTACCCAAGAAACACTGGATCCATGCATACACGGATCAGCAATAAATGCAATAGAAGATGGGAGTGGAGGAGTCTTTCTGAGTTTAAGCACTGGTGCACACAAAAAAGCTGTCAGTTTCAACTGGAAAATTCTCGAGTAACTTCAGAGCAGAGGCCTTAAAAACTGCAACAGAAGGCCTAATGACAGAAGAAAGCTCAGAGAGACAAGTAGCTATCTTCTGAGATGCGCTGTCAGTTATTGCAACACTGAAGAATCGAAATAATGCCGACCTGGATGACCTAAGAGTAACACTTCACAAACTGTGTCAGCAATTCAAAAGAGTTATGATACAGTGGATCCCTTCTCACTGCATGTGACGCGTATATGTAGATAGACTACATAAATCCGTCCACCGTTGCTCCTCATTAGCGTTACGTTTTGCTACGAAGAACCCACGGAATTCGCTGTCTGAAGACTGACATTTTAGCTACGCCTATTGTTCCCGTCTTTCTTGCGCTAACGGTTTGTTTACCTATTATTCGCATCATGCCCGATGATAGGGAAGAGGGGGGGGGGGGCGCGAACCGGTCTGTTTAACAGAATTCTCACGCGAGCTGACATGTCAATCATCGGGAAGTGACAGAAAGCACGTGAGAAAACTGAGCAGACTAAGCAGCAACTTCAAAGGCGATTATAATATTTCCCGGTCATCTTTGATGTCCGACATTTTCAGGGGAATTAAGCATTTGATCTAAAATATATAAAGGGGGGATAATCAAGACGGTCCGCTCGCAAGAGAGAGTTCTCTGATGCCGTTCGGCTTAGCGGGGGAGCGAACCGTAGAATCCTTTTATCTCGTGAAACCAAGCTCGCAATTTCTCCTGAAACGCCCTAGGTGTGACTTTTGCCATCTTTCAGAGAGAACACACCAAATTTGTATATATGCTGCCGTCTCTCCTGAGTCAGTTATCAGTCTATCAGAAATTTTGGAAGAATCTAATCACGCCAGACTAGGAACCAGTTTATTAGCTAAATGTGTTAAATTGTCCCGTGGGGATTTAAATTTCTGAATGTGGTAATATTTTAGTTGTGCTTAAGCATTAAATGTGTTAACAGTTTTACCATTTTATTCACTATTTCCCAAGCGTTAAGACTAGCGAAATAGCAAAACGCGCAGATATTCTCTTACCAGTGGTTTTTTTTTTCTTAACCAGCGGCACTTGGGCTTTCAGCCCTTCGGCCCAATGACATGTCATTGCGAGGCTGGGGAACCTGAGGACTTTCCTTCCAACCTGGTCAGGAGCTTCGCTCCTTCCCATCCACAGAGGGTTTATCACAGGAGCCGTTCAGGTTATTCAGTCAAATTTCCGGCCGTAAACATTTCTTCAAACGCTGACGCCCGGGTTTGAACCATGAACATCTGGTCGCCAGTACAACGCCGAAGCCATTACACCAGCGCGGCTCCCACCAGTGGTTTAGTAAAGTAAAATCCATCAACCATTTTTCGAGGACTTAAATATAATGTTAAAAGTGACAGAGTAGTACGCGCATTATATTTCGTTGTGTGTAAATGGTTTTTTTAAAATGACTAGTGTTTATATCACGTGTTAAAACGATAGGCGCCAACAATAAATAGCTAGTAATGACCAGCGATATGTGTTAACGGAGAATTAATTAAATTAACCCTAATACTGTGCGCTGAGTGTTTTACTGGGCGGGAGGGCAAAGGTGCATATCTAACACCCAACCGGACCCGCTGAAGCGAAGCGCGATAGGTTAGACTAAGATACCGTGTGCCTTTTAATTAGAGGACGGAGGGGATCAGAGATCACACTACACGTGATAGCATAGTATTGTCATTTTGGGTTAAATTGTTTTGTTTCTTCCTAATTTAGGCTCGATCAAAAACCAGCGAACCAGCGGCCTTATAGGCTAGCAGTGACATTATTGTTATTATTGGGTCTTCGATTTTGACCTGTGCGGTCCACTTTCTTCATTCATGAGAGAGGCCAAACTATAAACAATAAAAAAATAATATTAACCTGGACTTGCAATATACCAGATTTTTTTCTACCCAATTTTATCAGCCCGCTGTGGCAAAATATATAACAGTTTACTCGACCTATGACAGACGGTTTCCCAATTGGATTATACCCAGGGGAATTCACTGTTTTTTCATAACCGGCACTAAACTCAGAGAAAAGCCGAGAGGATTTATCATGACCAGTGTGCATAACGTAATAGATGTCTCAGCAACCAGAGGTTAGACAGTACAGGAACTATTTTTTCTCTCTATAACTGTGACAGTCCCGAATACGTCTTACTTCAACCACTATATGAGGTGGTACAGGACACATCTAGAAAAACAATTAACGCACCAATTCTGGCGATTACCTTGACATTATTATTAAGTACCAAGGCTAGTCTGGGGCCAGAGATGGCAACCAACCTGACACGATAGGTCATACTATTGTTAGTGGTTTTATTTTCCAAGAGACACCTACGCCAAGTACTGGGTAAGCGAGTATGTTTGTGGCCACATAATGACAGAGTGAAAGTCAGAGAGAGAGAGACAAATATTTTCCTTTGTTACAATCATTATACTAACTTCATTTTTTTAATCTCACTGAACTGAGTATTTACGGGATAGCTTAACTAGGAACTTGTTCTTTTCTTTACTGAATATTCCATACCCTAATGCTAACCTTTGACCTTTGGGTTTATTAACTTCGTTTGGGGATCTTTCTTTCTTCACAAGAGAGGAGGGCATTTTATGGGGTTATTTTCCATGTCTGTAATATGATTTCAAAAAGCCTTTGATAGTCTACACCGCCCATCATTGTGGAAGATACTTACAATCTATGGTTTTCCAACAAAATATGTGAATATAATCAAAGCGCTATAAATTGTTGGATAGGGTATACAGAGAAACTTATAAGGCTGTTATTATATGGTTTTCTCCAACCAACCAAAATATGTGAATATAATCAAAGCGCTATATGACAATTGTGTGTTAGAACATAAAAAGGGATACAGATTGGGTTACAGTAAGAAACAGGGGAGAACCATGTTGGGTATAAACTATTTTTTTTTTTACCCACAATGAACATATGTTTTCGCATGATGTAGCATATTCAACACCAAGACAAAAACTATATATGTGTCGAAAATGGTTGTAAAGTTTAATTGATAATAAACTAAACAAAACTTAATTTAACGTGTTGGTCAAACCCCTACCCATATATATTATCCAAAGTTTTTTCACGTCTGTACGTATTCATCACATAATTGTGTGTGTATATGGGTGCAGTGAAACTTATATTTGATATAAGGAGAGAAAGTTCGTCTGATTAAAATATAGTCGTAATAGATAGGCTGGATTAGAGAAACTACTCACTCCAGAGACTGACCTTCCTCTTACACTATCACCTCGTGAAAATCTATTTTCTTACACCTTTAATCTCACATCATTACCAATATCACCTCTGCTCAGACCGGACCATAAATATTTTAGACCTATCTTTAAAAATTTACGACACTGCAGCATCCCCGGAAATGACGAGGCTGACATACTGGCAAAGGAATGGGGAAAGCTACCTCAACTTGACACCAGCATAACTTATGAAAATGACACAAGTTTTATCAAGCGCAGATACAGGAGCAAGTGGGAAGCAGAACATCCAGGCCACAATAAAAATGTTGCTTATTACCAGCGCAGCAGAAGTGAACAAGTGGCAATCTTGAGACCTCGCACAGGTCATAATAGATTGGGATACGATAAATTCAACAAGTTAAAAATAGGAACACCTGATAGGTGTAACTGTGGCACAGATATAATGACTGTTGGGCATCTACTTCAAAGATACGCAACATATGAGGCACAGAGAAAGCGCATATGGCCATTACCAGTGTCATTCCTAGAAAAGATCTACGGAGACGTCAACAGTCTCAAACTGACCACTGCTTTCTTTGAACATAATGAAGTTGACGTCTGATGGTGAAAGAACGAGAAGAAAGAGCCCCTATCAAAGTTAGCATGGACATCTTGTAAGAACAGACACCCATCAATCAGCAACACGAATGCAAAAGAAGATGAAAATGGACACACAGAGTGAAAATAAAGAGGAAGGATTGGTGGCAACAAACTGAAAACTAGCGGAGCAAGGAGATAACGGTGGAAACAACAGTGTCATCGTACAGCGTAGGCCTTAACTAATTGATGCCTAGTCAAACTGAAGAAACCAGGTATGACCGGCTCAGGAGAGTATGGATCGCGAGGTTGACGGACATCTTAGCAGTGGCCACCTCCATCATAAATGACTATGAAGATGATGCGGCCTAGAAGTGATAATCCTTAGCTACTTTTTCACAGTGTTCCTTTCGACGTGTTCTTTTCTCTTCTGTTGGTTGTATAAGCCTCTTTTCACCAAATTTTAGGCGAAGCTGTAGAAGCGAACATCTACACTTGGTGTGATCGATAGTTTCGTATTAACGCAAAAAAAAACAAAACACTAGGATGCAAAATGTACAACATATCGAAAACCATAATCAACGCTACCTGCAACGCATAATGACGCAAGCAGTGAATACAATAAAGAAAGAACTCAAATAAATATGCAGCCAATACTGCCGCGGACAAGAAAAACCCCAGAGCATTTTCTAGTAAAACTTTCATTACTAGCAAACATGGAAAATTTTCGATGGAAGATACCAGCCAATTATCTTACACTTGGCGAACCTCAAGTCAATTATAAGTGTCCTCTATCATTTCACAAACACTTCAGATCCGTGTAGGATTTCCTGATTACTGGCAACCACACTTCAGTTGCAAGCGTACAGGTATTTTAGGAAGGTAGACAGACACGCCAAGTAATACCGGAAAGCAAACCGCCACGGTTAATACTATAAATACTAGCTAGTAGAAATGGCGGAAAAGAATTATGATGTGCGATTTGTGTCTCACGTCCTGAGAAAAGCACAATTTATCGTATACTCAGTTTCTTCTTTTCCATTTTCTTCTAACTTTCACCAAGCGATTACGTCCGTCAACATATGCACATATACTATAATTAAAAAAAAAAAAAACACACACACATATAAAAGCTGAAGACAGATGACTGAATCAACAAAACAATTATACTGTAAATCTTCTGCTGAATATCGAACGCAGAACGTTTGCTTGGAAGGCACATGTTGTAGCCACTAAAACGCCCTGGTATGAGTGGTAGTTTTCAATCTTCTCTAATTTAATGAGTCCCTCAGCTAGCGTTGCGTTTTTTAATTATGGACACAAGAAGTAGATTATTACAGAAGATTATTCCACCGGACATATCTAGTTAGAAAGCAAAGTAAACTCCAGATTTGTCCATAAAAGTAGCGAGGAGACAACTCTACTTTACTTTAGCCACATTATACTGACAAACTGTCAGATATGTTGTATTTGGTACCCTCATGGGGCGCGAAACTCAGTCTTCCGCATAACAAAAAATGCACGTTAACCACATCGAAAACTCAGTAATCAAGCTACCTTAAATTTATTATCTTATTAAACTCTCCATCATACCAGGTATGAGCCTCTTTCTTTAACCTTCCACATGTCTTACTTTCATGTAGGGCTGCCGCCACATAAATTCCCGTCAATGTGCCCATGCACCACCTTCCCCTTAAACTCATTCCGTTATTTCCATTGACGGTCAGTCTATTTTTGTATGCAAGAAACAAAATACGAGATATTTACAAATAAGAAAGTTCAGTGGGAATGAGGATGCGCCCAAGATTGCTCCAGAAAATGGGCAGATGGCCACCACGATCAAGCAAAGGATTACCACTATCATCTCTAAGCAGAAAATTATCACCATCACGACCAAGCAGAAGATTATCACCATCACGACCAAGCAGAAGATTATCACCATCACGAGAAATCAAAAGACTATCAACATCTCGACCAATCAGAAGACTATCACCCTCACAACCAATCAGAAGACTTTCAACATCACGACCAATCAGAAGATTATCACCATCACGACCAATCAGAAGACTTATTACCATCACGACCAATCAGAAGACCATTACCATCACGACCAATCAGAAGATTATCACCATCACGAAACAAAAATGTGTTAAAGGACTACACTCACTGCGGAATTAAAGATAATGATATGAAAGCGAACGACGATGAATACGGCTATTTCCGTTGACTTGTCCCGTTATGATTTTCCTTTGCGCTCCTAATGGAGCATAGAGCCACCACTGTAGATGGTCCAATTGTAGGAAGCCTACATCAAGTGGTCACATGTTCTTGCAGCAATGGTTTCTGTGGTAGTCTGTTTTACATGATGACGTTGGCAGCTCCCATGTACAAGCTTATATTAGTCGACTTGTATGACACAGCTTGAGTGTGTAGTTGCCCCATTCTCTCTTTGACTCTTCAGAGAACTCTGGGAACCACACCATACATGTTTCTTTGTCCCGTAGAATCCTTAAAATAAGAGAAATACAGGATAATCAAACAACACAAGGAGAAGGGGATTTGACAGACCCCCTCCCCTGAAAATACCCTCTCTCTAAATATTTATTTATATATATGTATATGATAGGAAATTCTATACAGAGCGATACAACAGGAGGCAATCTGATCATCAGAATGGGTCCCTCTGTTGATCAAGTGTTTCGGCCCTTAATGTTCTTTACACTCTACGGCGGGCGGGCCAACTTAGGTCATGACTCCCAAGTGTCAGCTTCCTGTTGTCTGGTGCAGAGAATTGAACCCACTCCACCTTGGTTGCAGCTTTCAAATTCACTCATATTTTCTGCCAGCTGGAGGCAACTGTGAAAGTAACTCATTTATTGAAAACAAATGACTGTCCCGAGTTCCATAGTAATTTGTATATAAGGACCCTGTGTAGTTCCAGGGGGGAACTCTGATGAAATCAAGAAAGAATATGCCCACTGGTCCTTCAGGCATGCCCTACAAGGCGACTAATATGAGGGTAGCAGCTTCATCATCATGTAAGACAAATTGTTAGAGAAACCACCACAACAACAGCATGAGACTGCTTGCTGCAGACTTCCTACAAGGGTACCTGCTGTAGTGGTGGCTCCACGAAGCGTGAAGGAAAATGACGATATATCTTCTTCTTCTTCCTCGTTCGCCTTCAGACCTCCACATTAATGACTCTAATAAAGGCAACAGTCAACTCAAGGTTCCTGACATCTCGTTCGCCTTCAGACCTCCACATTTATGACTCTAATAAAGGCAGTAGTCAACTCAAGGTTCCTGACATCTCGTTCGCCTTCAGACCTCCACATTTATGACTCTAATAAAGGCAACAGTCAACTCAAGGTTCCTGACATCTCGTTCGCCTTCAGACCTCCACATTTATGACTCTAATAAAGGCAGTAGTCAACTCAAGGTTCCTGACATCTCGTTCGCCTTCAGACCTCCACATTTATGACTCTAATAAAGGCAGTAGTCAACTCAAGGTTCCTGACATCTCGTTCGCCTTCAGACCTCCACATTTATGACTCTAATAAAGGCAACAGTCAACTCAAGGTTCCTGACATCTCGTTCGCCTTCAGACCTCAACATTTATGACTCTAATAAAGGCAGTAGTCAACTCAAGGTTCCTGACATCTTGTTCGCCTTCAGACCTCCACATTTATGACTCTAATAAAGGCAGTAGTCAACTCAAGGTTCCTGACATCTTGTTCGCCTTCAGACCTCCACATTTATGACTCTAATAAAGGCAGTAGTCAACTCAAGGTTCCTGACATCTTGTTCGCCTTCAGACCTCCACATTTATGACTCTAATAAAGGCAGTAGTCAACTCAAGGTTCCCGACATCTCCAAACAGTTTTTCGTTGACAGAAGTGAGTTGTTGCCATATGCTACTCCGTTCATTAAAAAGAAGCCAAAGTAAGATGTATCAACATACGTCTATGCTCCAGAGGGAGCTCAAAGATGACGACTATGATGGCGTTTCCATCGTTTATCTTAAAGCTCCGCTTGTTTTCAGTTGATTGTAAATCCTCCCTCCCTCTCTTAAAAAGAGTTTGTGTGTTTGTCATTTCTTCTTCTTTTTTATTTAAGCATTCGAGACAGACAGGCCACTTCGCCTATCCTGGCGTCGCTATTTGCATGAGAAGCGCACTGCAACGGCAAGTTAATACTCTCCACCGACTCTGGAGGGAGATCGATTCTAAGACGGACTGAGTCCACAAATTAGAGGCGCTCTGTGGATGAACAACTTGTAATGGTCGACCCTGAGATGATACAGAAGCAAGCCGTCTTTAATGAGGCCGCCGACATAGCTTTCAAATTAAGAACCGAATGACAGAGATAGTGAGTGAGAGAGAACGAACGAACGAACGTTATTTTCAAAGGGTTGAGAATTGGGCATGCAGGCCCGTCTGACATACTGCCCTTCCTTTCTTTCGTCTTTTATACAGATTTCATTTATTCTCACTTACATTTTACCCATCAATTCAAGGAATTCTAGGAAAGAGATAAATAGATAGATAGATATGGAGAGAGACAGAATAAACGAAATCTTTATTTCATCAAAGAAATAGGCATTAATGCCTTTTTACATTTCCACCCTGCAATATAATACAATTCCTAAAGTGTTTTTAAATAAAAGCATTCTTAATTCCAGTAACAAGTAATCAATATTATTATTGCACTCGGTAACCGAGCACACACGCATATATATATATATATATATATATATATATATATATATATATATATATATATATATATATATATATATATATATATATATATATATATATATATATATATATATATCAGGAGAGAACGAACGAACGAACGAACTTTATTTTCAAAGGGTTAAGAATTGGGCACGCAGGCCCGTCTGACATTCTGCCCTTCCCCTCTCTCTCATCATATATACTATATCCTTTCATCCTCACATTTACTATAAGAGGGAAAGAGAGAAAGAGGGAGCAATGAAGCTATTGCAAAAAGAAAAAAAAAATTGCAATTAAAGTTAAAAATAAAACATTTACAAGTAAATATTCAGGGAAACATTGTATAAACGGAAACAAGAGTTCAAAGGTAAGTGAGCGTCCAAGATTTCATGACATGTGAATAGATGTATTTTGAATGTGGTGTAATTATTTGTTTTGACAGACATGTTGAAAGACAGGGAAATAGATCGACTGATAAATCGACAGATAGATAGATAGAGAGAGAGAGAGAGAGAATAGATCGGCAGACAAAGGTATACGAGTGAGCATTTCGTGCAAAAAAAGTAGATTCCGGAGAGTGGAGAAAAGTCTATGAGCTATAACTTGAAATAAATACATTCATATAAAATACATGATTAAGACGAAAGACAATAATTAGTGCCGGTCTTGCTAGGAGAACGTTTTTAAAAAAAATAAGGTCAAGGTTAGGGCATCACATGGTTTTAGCTAGCGGCAAGATGTACTCGTAAAAAAAAAAAAACAACAGACGGAAAATGACAACTAATTTAAATGCATTAAAAAAATATGGCTCGCTGAAGATATGACTGACTGCACTCTGGTAAATCCAAATCTAATTCACTGTGGAATACAAGAGAAAACTAACGGCTTTCAATGAGCAAACATTTGGAGCCGCGCTGGTGTAATGGATACCACACTGCGCTGGCGATCAGGTGTTCACGGTTCAAGCCCGCGCGATTCATCGACCGGGATTTTGACTGAATAACCTGAACGGCTCCTGAGATAAACCGTCTGTGGATGGGAAGGAGCGAAGCTCCTGACCGGGTTGGAAGGAAAGTCCACAGGGTCCCCAGCCTCGCAATGACATGTCATTGGGCCGAAGGGCTGAACGCCCAAGTGCCGCTGGTTAAGGAAAAAATAAATAAATAATGAGCACACATCGCCAAGTAAAACAGTTTACTAGGCATGAAAGTGTGAAAGGAAACCTATTACTCACATCACAAGGGAAGTGATCAAATGTCTTTGGGCATGTTATGACAAGAAAAAAGTTGGAATATTTCGTGACAACCTAGAAAGACTGAAGGGAAAAGGGCAAGAGGACGACAAAGAGAAAAGATTCTGGGCAGTTTTAACATCATGGCATGGACAGACTTCAACAACAGAATTGATAAACAGAAGTGGGAACATGAAGTTGTGGACAGACATGATCGCCTACGTGCCCCGCGTAGTTGCCAGAAGATCTCTGAAGAGACACATATAGAATAGGGCTACTACAGCCTCATGCATGTCGTACAAGGTGGCTAATATGAAATTGTACATGAAGCTGGCAACCTCATGATGTAACACAGACTACCACCGCTACAGCAGCATGTCACTGCTTTAAGCAGGCCTCCTGCCGGACCAACTGTGGTGGCAGCTTCGTGCTCCGTAAGAAGCGTAAAGGGAAATGATGACTGATGATCACCTACGCCAGCAGGCATGGAACCCGAAGAAGAAGAATAAGAAACGACCCGAATACACTGGATTTCTAAAAAAATAAAAACCAAATGAACAAGCAAGCAGTGAGGCTGGATTGAACAAGACAGCTCTTCGTGATAATTTCACATCATCTCTGCACCTTACACCAGCCTCCACATCTCCAACCCTACATATGCAAACTGAATGAAAAAGCAGAACACGCGTATCTCTGTTATCTATTTCTACAATATATGACAGACAGAGATGATTTCAATTACCGCTAACTGGCTCTGCCTATCTGTTCTTGTCTCTCACTTCACGTCAGGGTTTCACAACTTTTTCTGTGCCATGAACCCCGTTGATTACCACATGAAGGCTATGGACCACTTTGATTGCACAATGAAGGCTAAAGAACATTGGGATCCTCGCTGGTGCTACGGAGTTCGTGTAGTGTGCTGAGATCCTCCTTGTGTGATCTAAGGGAGGAGATCGGAACAATGATGGAGTTGTCCGTGTGCGATAAAGATGGTCCTTAGAACGAAACCAAACCAATGAAAGCTAAGGACCTCTTCGTGGAAACAAAATGTACATAAACGCGTAATTAAAAACTGTACATTTAAATTATTTTAGGTTATGTACACGAAGCCCCTAGAATAAGTTCAAGGAAACTCCCCTCCGGGGAATCCATGCACCACATGTTAAGAAACACTGCTTCACATGATGTCTCCAAGCCACACGCTCCCTCCTATCTGCCGAGCACACGGAAAATCCAAACGGAAATTTCATTTAACCTTGAATGTTTGTAAACGAATCTGACACATGTGGCTGAACGTGCCGTTAGTATTTTTACAAAGGTAAATGTCACTCACCGTCTGTGTTTGTTTGTGAGCGTGTGTGTGTGTGTGGCAGGGCCGTCTTCGGCATTCTAGGCCCTGGGCAAAGCAATGCACTGGGTCCCTACCAGCCCTACCCACCCACGGGAATAAAAATGATGTCTTATGAACAATATGGCAGCATCCCAGCATGGGGCCCCTAGAATCGTGGGGCCCCTGCTCATTGTGCCCATACCTTAAGATGGCACTGGTGTGTGGGTACGAATAGATAGATTATTAAATAAATAAAGACCAATAGAGAGATACATACGTGAACCCATCGATCAAAATCACCCCAACCAAACTGAACAACCAAGAACTTGCAGACTTTCCTAACTGGGAGCCAGCGTAGAACAGAAGGACTGATAAAGTACAACAAAGTCACCAATGGACAATATGAGAAGAAGGTACTGACGACGGATAGAATACTGTAAACACACTGAAGAAACCTGCATTTACAAGGCAGTCTTTGCTCTGGATAGCCCAGGGTAACAGAGGAATAGGAAAACCAAGAAACATATGAAGGAGAGTACTCGAAACAGAAATGAAATGAATAAAGAAGCCATGAGATTTTGAACGGATGGATCAGGACAATGGGACTTGGGATGAATTTGATGAGGGTTTTTGCTCCGTTGGAAGCTAAAGAGTAAAGAATCAATGAATTTATAAATATTTTTCCTAGTTCTTTCTTTCTTTTGTGTCCAATGCCAACCTTATTCTTCATTTGGTTAGCAACAAATCAAGAAAGCACAGTAATTGATAGTTGCAACGTGAGTCATAATACAACAAACTAAAAACATTCATTCACGTTGGATAACAAAAGAACCACCGTGGCAGTTTGTCACGGCGGCTGCAGCCGGGAGTACACATTCAGCACGAACGTTACGCCACCACAACAAACATCATTGTGCTATTAACGGCCTCCATTCGAACAGGTCAACCTTATTCACAAGTCCGAAACGGCAAACAAGGGCTACACCAGTTAGACAAAGCGGCAAGGGAAGCCTGGAATCTCAAGGACGGAAGCGAAGGAAGTTTCATTTCTGATACCAATGAAAGCGAAACTGAACACAATGGTCATGCACGCGGGTGCGCTTTGTTTTGGCGCGCACAAATTGAGCATCCATAATGACCATATTGTTGCATATCCCTATGCCATTACTTCTTTCCCACTCTCTTATAAACATAACTGAAAATGAACGTATCACATCTCATTTGATGAGATCAGCTATTTGCACTATGCATAATTTACACAGGATCTGATTACAAGAAGTTCTGTACTTTTCTTTAACATCAAAAACACATTTAATATTTGTCACGATTCAAATCTTTGCCGATAAGAATCTCAGTTTCACTCATCGTACATCATCATGACCCGTCAGCTCACCGTGGAGCATAAAACTTTAACAAACTTATGCCAATTCTTCCTGTCCCGTGCCATCAGCTCAAGGTCGTTCCATGTCTTCCCCATGCCTTCATGTCTGTCGCCAGTTATCTTCCCCGTATGTTCCTTGTTCTCCCTCTACCTCTTTCGCCCCGGGGATTACAGAACAAAAACTGTCTCGTCATGCTATCAACATGTGTCCTCAAGGGGTGTCCTATCCATATCCAGTGTTTTCTTCTCATCCCTTGTTCACTGACACCTTGTCTGGTTTGTGTCATCAGGTCCACATTAGTGATCTTGTCATAACACTTCTATTCTTCTTGTCTACGCTAGCATCCTTATATGAAAGTACATTTATTTACTTATTTATATGAAAGTACATTTATTTACTTATTTATATGAAAGTACATTTATTTACTTATTTATATGAAAGTACATTTATTTACTTATTTATATGAAAGTACATTTATTTACTTATTTATATGAAAGTACATTTATTTACTTATTTATATGAAAGTACATTTATTTACTTATTTATATGAAAGTACATTTATTTACTTATTTATATGAAAGTACATTTATTTACTTATTTATATGAAAGTACATTTATTTACTTATTTATATGAAAGTACATTTATTTACTTATTTATATGAAAGTACATTTATTTACTTATTTATATGAAAGTACATTTATTTACTTATTTATATGAAAGTACACTTATTTACTTATTTATATGAAAGTACATTTATTTACTTATTTATATGAAAGTACACTTATTTACTTATTTATATGAAAGTACATTTATTTACTTATTTATATGAAAGTACATTTATTTACTTATTTATATGAAAGTACATTTATTTACTTATTTATATGAAAGTACATTTATTTACTTATTTATATGAAAGTACATTAATTTACTTATTTATATGAAAGTACATTTATTTACTTATTTATATGAAAGTACATTTATTTACTTATTTATATGAAAGTACATTTATTTACTTATTTATATGAAAGTACATTTATTTACTTATTTATATGAAAGTACACCGATTTTGGTTGTTATTTTTTTATTGTACTTCATGTTTGAGAGAGTTTAAACTCGGAGCCACCAAGAACACGCGCGAATCTGGTTGGCCACACCCTCACAAGAGACCCTGACACTATCAGCAGAACTATTTATAACACATAAGGAAGGGAAATGAAGGGAAACCCGAGGCCTGTAAACAGTAAATAAATATTAAACAAACATAAAGGTATGTTTTTCAGGCACTCGTAAGAAATAAATAAGTAGAACACTAGACAACAGAAAAACAACAGACGTGAGTGGCTTACCCAAGCTTTGGAAAGCGAAAGCAAGGTCGGCCAAAAGCTACCTGGCGGAGTCCTGTGGAGGCATACATGCAAAGCATGAACCAGACCTGGGGTACGACACGAAGTATGGCTGCCCACCTTGCAAGGTGTAGACAGTTTGTTGCTGCCCGACAAGACGCCACCAGCCATGATGGTCACTGATAACTTTGTCAGTCAGCGACCAAGGACAAAAGAAGAAACTGTTTCAGAGACAAACAATAGCACTGGCTTGACATTTGAATTGAAAGTTCTGATTTTTGTGTTTGGGCCTAATTTCTTATATTTCCATATATTTCCCAAGCAATGAAAGTCCCTCTTGCATTCTGTATTGTTATTTTGAAATCGGCGACTGTCCCTCCATCTGGGCTATATTGCTGCCAAGGTACATGTATGATTCTACATCGTGTAGTGGTGATTCTCCCAGTACCATCTTGTTCTGGTTTCCTGCTGTTATTCTGATTATCTTAGTTTTATCCAGACTTGTGCAGTCGAAGTCGTGGAGTCGGTCGTTTTTTTTTAACTAGAGTCGGAAAAAAAGTGTTCGGACTCCCACTTCGAATTTTACGACATATGGCTAGTAAAAAAAACTGTAGTTGGAGTTGGACTTCTAAAATTTCTGGAGCCGGAGATTTTTTTGCCGACTCCACAATCCTGATTTTCTCACTGTATATTTTCAGTTGTCAGTAATCAGTAACTCGGCACACCTCCGGGGGGGGGGGGGAAGGAGAGAAAGGGGATTCTTTTAAAAGCATATTTAGGTAACAACACAAAAAGTGGTATCTAAAGCTTGTTTACCCCAGCCCCCCCCCCCTTAATATTATTTCTGTATCCTTACACAGAGCGTCAGACTGGCAGAGTGGTTAGAGCGCTGGACTCTCGCGGCAAAGGTGCCAGGTTCGAATCACGGTACCGAAACGCTCCGGTCTACCCAGATGTAAATAGGTACCTGACTCTTCTCTTTGAGTTAGGGAAGGAAAAGTCAGCGAGGAAGGGAACTGGGTCACACCACCTCTCGATGCAGGACCTAGTATGGTGAAGTCTCTAACACTTGACTCCCCTACGGCAGTATCTGCTATAGAACTACCTTTACATTTTATCCTTACACAATTAACTCTGAACAAGAGACAATAAAAACTCTCGATGAGAGGTCACAACAAGTGGGCCTGAAAATACACAGGGAAAAGACAAAGATTATGAGAATAAATGCAAAAAATGATAACAAGAACTTGAAAAAACACCACTAAAGGATGTAGAATCGTACACATATCTTGGCAGTAATATAGACGGAGGGACAGACAGTGATATCAAAATAAGAATACAAATAGCAAGAGGAGCTTTCCTTGCATTGGGAAACATATGGAGAACAAGAGAAATCAAGTCCAACACAAAAATAAGAATCTTCAACTCAAACGTGAAGTCAGTCCTATTGTATGGCTCTGAGACATGGAGAACAACAAAAACAACAACCAAAAAGCTAGAGACTTTTATAAACGGGTGCTTGCGTAGAATAGAAGGAATGAAATGGTATGACAAAGTCACAAATGTGGAATTGATGACAAGAACCAGACAAGTGTCAGTGGAACAAGAGTTGAGAAGAAGACGCTGGCGATGGATAGGACACACATTGAGGAAACATGTTGATAGCATTACAAGGCAGTCCTTGTTCTGGAATCCACAGGGAAAGAGAGGCAGAGGTAGACCAAAAAAACACATGGAGAAGAGAACTGGAAACAGGGGTGAAAATGATGAGGAAAACATGGAAAGAACTTAAGTGGATGGCACAGGACAGGAAGACTTGGCATGTATTTGTTGAAGGCCTATGCTCCTTGGGGAGCTAAAGGGTATTGATTGATTGAATTAACTCTGAACGCTCTCTTTCATGTTATGGGGTGAATGAAAACGGATAGTGCTCGTTTAATAAATAAATAGACAAATGAGACAGAATAAACTACGGTATAATTACAAGGTCTACATTACTTGTTCGACGGAAGGTGTAGTTCAGGGGTCGGGAACCAGTCGATCCCGATCTAACGGTAGATCCAAGTGGATGATTTGGTAGATCATTAAGTGGTTGCGGGGGAGGGGTGCGACAAAGACTTTTTGAACTAGACCTCTTCTGCTGGCATTTAAAACTGCGGTGTCCCCGGGATTAAAGGTACATTTTCCGCTATCCCAATGAAAACTCACGAGCTGGCCTACTAAAATACATTCGTGGACTGCGTGAGATAGGAACGTGATCTCTGCTTTGTAAGGATCATCATCCCCTTTCCCCCCTCCCGCTTAAAATGACACACACACACACACATGGTAGATCTTTAGAGGGGTCAGTGTTACTAAAGTAGATCCCAAAAGCTCCTGGGATGCCGACCCCCTGATGTAGGAGGAAGGAAATGGTAAGGAAGAACTCCTCAGAATAAAAGACAGAAATAATTGCACACCGTAATTCCATGACCGGTTTTACTAGCTAGTTGAACATATAATAGATAATGGCACTACACGTTCAAACTGTCACAAACAAGACTAAGCTGGCAATGAAGTCTTCATGTTTCATGAAATCATGTGACTGCAGTTAACATAGATCGCATAAACTGATATTTACAACGATAAAAGAAAATAGGGCAAACAAAAGTGACTAAACGATGAACTTCGAAAAGCCTCTGAATTGATGCTATGGTTCTCATGTAAAGAAAAAGGTCTTATCTTAGATCACGTAAGAAAATGGTTAACACATGTTTACCAAAGTCATGGCTGAGAAAACTTATCAAAAGCGGCTCCGTAACTTATAAGTTGTTTTTTTAGCGACAGACAAGCAGACGAACAAAGTGAAACCAGTAGTGCTTTTTTGAGAATTTTAATAGCGAACCCGCTTTATAAAAACCAAAAACCAAAAAAAAAACAAAAAACCAAAAACCAAGAGCAACCGCAGGTAAAAGTAATACAGTATAAAGTTTTTGGTTAAAAAATCGTTATTGCTGAATCGTTTACAGGGGGGTTCTGACCTCGGAAAAAAGTGATAAGATTTCACAGCCTAACACTGATATAAAAAAACCGCAAAAAGATATAAAAAGGAATGAAGTACAGGGCTTCATAAACAAACGTGAATTAGAAAACAGAAAGAAAAACAACACACACACACAAAACAGCTGTTTCTTCAATAAAGATGGAAAAGGGTAAGGCCGCGGGTGGTTTGGTTTTACTGCTGAAATAGCGCAAGGCTTGAGACGACACAAGATAGAATTAGAGCAAGAAATCCCCCATCTCCGTTCTAAATCAAATGTCCTGAAATGAACAATGAAAAAATCCCGACAGCTTTTCGGGAAAATACGCACATCGCACCGTGAAAGCTCAACTGAACACTTATTGAAATAACGCGATCGCCTTGCAATATTTTTCATGGTACATTTTCGGGAAAATGCCCAGGGAAGCGTTTGTCCTTTATCTTTCATTGTCTCCCCAGAGAACTACGCCGTGCTTCTCTCCTCCCCCCGTATGGTCTTTTTTATTTTTTACGAACTCTAGGTCGTCCTGGAGGTCTGGATCCTTTGCTTTTGGTGTCCCACATCTGTCGTGGTAGCCGATCTTCTGCCATTCTGCAGACATGGTAAAACCATCGTAATTGGGACTGTTCCACACGGGTATGCAGGTGCTGAGTCTTGAGGCCGTGACATATCGTCTGGTTGCGGACCATGTCTCTTCTAGTTACTTCAACCACATTCCTCATATTTCTGAGGTCTGGAGCTTGCTTTTGTGGATTTTAGTCAATGCCCATAACTCGCATCCATAAACGAAGACTGGAACATAGGTGGAAGGGTACAGAGCCATCTTTGTCCGCTTGCCAATCTCTCTTTTGCTGAGGAGTCCTTGATTTATTGCCTAAAAAAGTCTCACAGCTGCCCCTCTTCGGGTATCCAACTCTTCTTTGATGCCTCTCTTCCAGTCTGTGATAGCTCCAAGGTACTTAAAGAGGTTGACCTGCTCCAATATCTGTTCTCCCAGCCTAATATGATGCATTTTCCCTTTTCTTGAGATCACCATAGTGTTTGTTTTGGAGCTGCTGATAACCATCCCTCTCTTCTCCAACTCTTCCTTCCAGATTTGCAGTTGCCTCATAGAAACACTGATACATTCTGTTTCAGCCTGCAGTGACATTGCACAGACATCACTGCTTATTTGCTCACCGTAGAGCACAAGCCTTCAGCAAACTTAAACAAATGCATTCTATCATACGCTAATTATATTATCTTTATATCTTTTAACTGTCTCAAATTCCGTCCTCATTGTGTTATTAGGCACCCCTCTACTTCATACGAGCGTTCCACTGGCAGAGTGGATAGAGTGCTCGTCCCTCGCGGCTAAAGTGTCGGGTTTGAAACACGGTGGCGTCACGCACCAGTCTACTCATCTGTAAATCAGTTCTGACTCTGCTCTTCAGTTAGGAAATGAAAAAGCAGCGAGAAACTGAACTGGACACTGACCTCTAGATGCTGGACCTAGCAATGTGAAGCCTCTAACGATTCACTCACCTGCGGTAGCACCTGTTTTGGGACTACTGTTACCTTTACCTACTTCTCTAACCCCGGAGCTTCAAGAGCAACTAAAGTCATTAACGTACAGCACTGACCTTTCCTGTCCCGAGCTATCCACTCAAGGCCTTTCTTTATCCCCGTCATGTCTCCCAGAACTGTCATCATGACTTTCCTTTGCGCGCCTTCAGAGCGTAGTCACCATTGCAGTAGGTCCTCTTGCAGGAAGCCTGCACAAAACATGCACATGCTCTTCCAGCAGTGATTTGTGTGGACATTTGTTTGTACATGAGGTTGCCAGACTATCATGCTCAACTTTACATTAGTTGTCTTGTACGAAATTGCCTAAGTGTGCAGTAGTCATATTCTTTGTCTCTTTAGAGACCACCCGGGCAACTATACGGGGCTCCCAGAACAATGGCTTCTTTATAATATTAACCGGTTTCCTTTTTCGCTGAGGGAGAATTAGCACCTATGGGTTTGCCCGGGGTGCAATGATGTCGATTCTGATCAACAATAACTGGTTTCCTCACGTGTGCCAGGTCCAACGTCAACTTCTTTTCCTTAGCTCTTGTTACAATGACACAGAATGTACTCAACTTACGGAGAATGCGACTTACGACCACTCAAACTTACGACCGCCATCCCATGAATCCAGTTAAAGTATATTATTTTTGATTATTTTCAACTCCCGACGTTGGGTTGTAAATGTTATTTTTTTTTATATAATAACATTGGATGCACGATGCATATTAGAAGTGACGAGTAGAATTAACCAAGGCAAATTAAGTACAAGGTATTCTATAAAATGAAAAGTATATTACGCAACACTCTTTGTCAATGGAAGTAAGAAAAACCGTTCTTCAGTGCTACATAGAACCAATCCTGACATGCGGAAGTGAGTCATGGACAATTTAAAAAAAAAAAAGTAGTGACAGAACTAGATGCCAGAGATATGGTTTTACAGAAGAATGTTAAAAAATACCATGGACAGCTAACATGAGTAATGAGGATGTCCTGAAAGAGGTCAACATGCATAGGAAGCATATTCATCATGTCAGAAAGAAGCAATCCACTTTCTATGAACATGCTATACAGGCAGAAGGCGGCTGGAGTGTATCATGACAACAGGAAAGACAGAAGAGAAAAAGAGATAGAGGATGACAAAGAAAGAAAATACCAGACAGTTGGACATAGTGGCATGGAAAGACGTGATCAACAGAACAGATAAATGGTACTGTAGACCGGAAGTTGTTGAGAGGCATGATCGCCTGCGCCACCAGGCATGGTACTTGAAGATTTATTCAATATTTATTACAGTACAATAACCTACAGCACAGTAATTTTGTGTTGTAATTTGCACATTTTAGCATCCAGGTATGTTAACTTAACACATCGTCATGGTTCATATTGTATAAAGTGATTTCCGACATACAACCATTTCGACTTACGACAGGGTCGTTAGAACGAAACGTTGTCTTACGACGTGAACATTCTGATATATGTCTGCTTCTTCCCATCAGTTCTGTATTGGTGATCTTGTCATACCATTTGAATTCTCACAGACGGCCGGATGATTACAAAAAAATATCCCCAAAATCTCAACGAGTCAACAAGCCAGTCAAGAAGGAAAACAAACAATGCTGAAAGACAGATGGAGGCTTCGGGTATGTGCATGCCGAGGGAGCGGGGATAGAAACGTGGAGCCGTGCACAAAGCATTTAGGATTTTTACACAGGGGGAAGGGAATACAGCAGCAAATGTAAGAAGATTTTAAAACAAATGAATCTTAAAAAAAAAAAAAAAAGAAAGAAGAGGGATGATATTAGGAGAGACTTCAGTATAAAAGGATGATATTAGGACAGAGTTCATTATAAAATTTTTTTAAATCCGAACTGAAATGGCGGTGAATACGGGTACCGGTAGCGAATAATTTCGAGTTCATCCAGATGGTAAAATGATGCAGGAGTTTTTCCTTGCCGTAATTACAAACTAAGCAACCAATAACGCTCCCTGAGAGAGCTGGGGTGATGAGTCTTAAAGATTACTTACCTTTTTTTTCTTTTCTTATTTGCGGTTTGTTTTTATATTTCCACATATTTAACGATGGGAGATTTAGCAACGTAGCGGTGCTAACGAGAGAACCTGTCTCTACAACGAGTGCTAGAGTTGGGATCTTTCTGGAAGGTGGAAAATTAATAAAGCGGTAACGCCGGGGTTTTTCCTGGTATGCTTATTTGAACTTATTTTCTCATCTTTTTATTGTAAGGAATAACAGAGAACACTGTCTCAATTTTTATTTATTTTGTTAAACAGAATAATAGAAAATATTTTCTTTCCTTCTGCTGCAGTGACAGAAATAACAAATTGGTAAGTTTCGTGATAAGGAAAAGGGATATTAATGCTATGAAATAAATTTTTTTTACATACACACTAAAACAAGGTTTTTTTAAACCAAGGGGTCCGTGAATGGACTCTAGGGAGTACGTGTAAATACTCTACAAGTTTTAAATGATCTGATTATGCTTCTGTGTAATTTTTCTTCTTCCAAGAATGGTGTTTCACTGGGCAATCAAAGAGGTCTATATCCTTCATCGGACAATCAACGGAGTCCATAACCTTTATTGGACAATCATAACGGCCCATAGCATTCACTGGACAATGAAAGGGGTCCAGCGCACAAAAAAAGTTAAGAAACCCTGCATTAAACCTAAACGATCTAAAGCACGGGTTGGCAATCAGTCGATCCCGATCTACAGGTAGTTCCCAGTGGATGATTTGGTAGATCTTTAGGCGACTGCGGGGGGAGAATAAAGACTTTTTTAAACCAGAAAAATTTCGGACTAGACAACTCCCGCCAGCATTTCAAATCGCGGTGTCTGCGGGATCAAATGTAGTTTCTCCGCATTCCCACTGGGAACTCACGATATGGCTACGAAATATATTCGTCAACTGTATGAGTTAGGTACGTGATCTTTTCTCTGTAAGGTTCATCATTCCCCCCCCCCCCCACCCCGCTTAAAATTACACACACACACACACATTTATATGGTACATCTTTAGAGAGCCCAGAGTTACTAAATATGAGGTTGTACATAGGGTTATAAAACTCACTAAAGCTCCTGGGTTGCCGACCCCTGATTTAAAGTTTGTAGACGACCTAGTTCTTCCGTCCTTTACTGTCATCCGATACAAGACAAAAAATGAGAATGGACTTGATGACATGTCACATCAATCAGGGAACAACAGAAGCGATTACGTCATTATTAGGCTAAACTGCCCATGGTAAACTTCCGGTGTTATGTGTTGTGGTTCGCACTAATGACCTGTCATCGAAACATCATTTTTAATTGGTGATGCGTAGATGGCAGGGAGGATGGTGTGATTCGCTTGCATAGCTAGGCGGGGTTGTCGCACGGAAGGTCGAGGGTTCAAATACTGGGTAAGTCACTCATGTCTGTTGTTTTTCTGTTGTCTAGTGTACTACTTCTTTATTTCCCATGAGTGCCTGATAACATACCCTTATGTTTGTCTCATATTAATTTACTGTTTACAGGCCTCGGGTTTCCCTTCCTTATGTGTTACACATCAATCAGATTTGTATATCATCGCTTGTACTCCCCAAGGAGCATGGGGCCACCAATGTAGCTGATCTCCTTGCAGGAAGCCTGCACCAAGCATTCGCATGCTGTGGTTTCTGAGGCAATTTGTTCTACATGGTGAGTTGTCTAGCTACATGTACCTCATATTTAGTCGCCTTGTACGAGGCTGCGGTAGGCCCATTATTTCGTTGTCTCTTTACAGACCGCTGGAACTACACGGAACAACATTTACAATTGGACTACCTTTGTTTGTAATGTCCCCTGTGAACTACGTGGGACAATATCTACAAAGGGACTACTTTTTTTTTCTTGTAACGTCCTCTAGGAACTGCACGGGACACTATCTACAATGAGACTACCTTTTTATTTGTTACACCCCCCTTTTCCAACTGCACGGGACACTATCTACAATGAGACTACCTTTTTATTTTGTTACGCTCCCGCCCCCAACGGCACGGGACAATATCTACAATGACACTACTTTACTTTTTGTAATGTCTCTCGGGAACTGCATGGGACAATATCTACAATCAGACAAACTTTTTTTAAAGCCTGTATACACACATCATCATCTACTCAAAGCTGCCCGTATCTTCATTATACATCTCACCCGCCGCTTCTTCATTTCACCTCGGTCCCGCAGTCGCTATTTGTGCTTAAGCTGAGTCAGTTTAGATCTCTGTTGTCTGATCCATTTAAGTCCCGGTTACTCCAGCAAACGCTGTCTCAATGTCATGAATATACATGTGGAAGAGATCCCAGACTTCTGTCTCAATCATCCGAATTCATGACATGCTCACGTCTCTACCAATATCTCCACCCCCCTCCTTTTCATCCCACTTTCCGGCACATAATATTGGAACCTTAAAGTCCGTGTCTTTGCACTTTGTCTAGGCATTTCTGTTCAGCCTTTTATCTTCGGTCTGGACATATTAGCATCCTATCTTTTATGGTGTGGCGTGTTTTATTTGCCATAAATACCAGAATGGTTGAATTCTAGAATATATCAGATTTTAACAAAGCAATGCGGTTGTGTGGAAGTAAAGCTGCATTTTCGTAACTTTATTACATGTGGATTCTGGGACTTGGTCCTGCGGGAGTCAGAAATAAACTGTTGGACCCCACCCAACCTGTTTTAACTCATGTAAAACAAATTGGATATAAACTACTGCCACAAGAGTGTGTGAATGCTTGGTATATATTACAATTTTGAACACGAGAGAGCATTTAGAAAAAAAAAATGTATTGTGAGAAGTTGAATAGCGAAAATTCAGACAGCTCTGAGTAGATGGACGTAGTACACAGATGTTGTATTACAATTTTGAACACAATGACAAGAGATGGTATATTAAACTGATTGTGGGAAGATTTATAAGATTTAAACATGCAACAATCATAATTTTTTTTAGCTGCAAAAAAAAAAAAAACAAAAAAAAAAAACGCATTACATTAAATATTACGAGAACTGTGTAATGTAGAAACACACGCATATTTATTTACAATAACAAAAAAGCAACAATAGAAAATGTGCTGTCTTTACTAGTTAACATACTTTATTTCAGACTGGTACGAATTCATCACATATGTCCGCTGTATTATCAGAATGCCTGTTGAGTTTTATTATTACTTGCGTTATTTTAAATAGTTATTAATTATATATACCGCATATTACATATTGTGTAACTTTAAACCATCGGCTACCACGATAAATATGGGAAACTAAGAGCCAGGGATCCAGATCTCCAGGACGACCCAGAGACAATCTACGAAGGACCGACGACTAGAATGGAATCAGGCCAGGAGGAAGACCGCCGTTAGGACAGTATGGCGTTCTCTCTGGCAAACGTCTACACCCTACGGTAGAAAAAGAACGACTAAGTAAGTAAGTATAACTTTACACCACCAGCATAAAAAGCAATAGCATATATCATACATACGCTACTGCAGATACAATAGTATTATCGAAGTTACGTCCATAATATCTTCGCTCGATAGCCAAGAGGGGCACGCCTGTATGACTTAAGTCTCAAAAGGGGAACGCGATAATCGTAAGTTTGGGAAACATTGCTCCGAGGAATAAATGAAGGTGCAAAAAAGGGAAAAGAATTCAGTTCCGCAAAACAAAATAAGCTGAGATAGTTTTGTCACACGACAAAGATCTATACAAGATCTCTGAAGGAAATGTTCAGTAAGAGATAGACAGACAAGCAAACACAATGATGAAGACATTGCCAGGTTTTGGGGAAGAAAAATAGACACGTACAAAGACAGACAAACAGACAGATGGGAAGACAGTTAGAGACACACACACAGATAGACAAGACAGACGGAAGCAGGCATATATATATATATATATATATATATATATATATATATATATATATATATATATATATATATATATATATATATATATATATATATATATATATATATATATATATATATATACGAGGGGCGTTCAGAAAGTAATGCACCACATCGTTTTTCTCAGCTAATAATGAAGATAGAAGCATGAAATTTTGCACACTTCAAATATGGCATGTGCCAATTGTGTGCACCAAATTGCACCGCAACCGGCCAAATAATACGGCTGCCCTAAACCGTTGAAATGGAGCGTGTTAGCAACTTGCGTTATAAACAGCGAATGGTGATAGAATTTCTCGTTGCAGAGAAGGAAATTTTTGTGAACATTCACAAGCGTCTATGTGATGTGTATGGAAGTTTTGCAGTTGACAGGAGTACAGTCAGTCGCTGGGTTCAGAGAATCAAAGAATCAGGAAGTGGAGATACGGAGCTGCTTGATCGGCCGCGCTGTGGACGTCCTGCCACAGCCACCAATGCAGAAATGTTGAAATGCGCTGAGGGCATTATTCTTACTGATAGGCGAATCACTACTCAACAATTGGCCTTACAGCTGTCAGTCAGCATTGGTAGTGCAAATGCAGTTATAAAAACTCTCGGATTCTCTAAGGTTTGTGCAAGATGGGTTCCTCGAAGTCTCACAAATGACCACCGATTGCAAAGGAAAGCAATTTCTTCTGAATTGTTGGAGCGTTTCAATGCTGATGGAGAGAACTTTTTGGCTAAGATCGTTACAGGTGACGAAACCTGGGCACATCATTTTGAACCTGAGACAAAAAGACAGTCAATGGAGTGGCATCATCCGCAATCACCAAGAAGAAAGAAATTCAAGACAATTCCTTCAGCTGGAAAGGTCATGATCACTGCCTTTTGGGACCTTTAAGGTGTGATTCTTGTGGACGTTATGCCAAGAGGAGAGACAATCAATTCGCAAGCTTACATTAAGACATTGAAAAACTCAATCAACGTTTTCTCAGAGTTCGGCCGCACAAGAATCCAGCAGACCTGCTTCTCCTTCACGACAATGCGCGCCCTCACACAAGTCTGGCAACACGGGAAGCAATCACCAAACTGGGTTGGACTGTACTACCCCATCCACCCTATAGGCCCGATCTGGCACCCTCTGATTTTCATCTGTTTGGTCCACTTAAAGATGCACTCCGTGGGACAAGGTTTGAAGATGATGAAGGAGTGATTCATGCAGCGAAGAAATGGCTACAGGATCAAGACAAAATCTGGTACGGGCTAGGAATACATGCACTTGTTTCGCGCTGGCATAAAGCCGTACAAGTTGATGGGGATTATTTTGAATAATACCGATGTTTACATGACATATCCATGTATATTGTGTATAAATTTCATGCTTTTTTAATAAACAGCTCCTGAGAAAAACGATGTGGTGCATTACTTTCTGAACGCCCCTCGTATATGCATAGATACACAGACAGACAGAAAGACAGACAGCGATAAATAAGAAAAAAGGTAATGATTAAAAACAATAAGGAAGATAATTCAGAAAACGGCAATTAAAAATAATAGGTTTCATTGTCTTCATCCTCATACGATCTCATATAATAATCATATCTACTTCTTTCAGAAAGTTGGCAGGCTGTCTTAGGCTTCTCTCATATAACCACATTTATTTCTCCCATAAAGTTGGTGGTGTATCCACGGAATCTCTCATATAACCACATTTATTTCTCCCATAAAGTTGGTGGTGTATCCACGGCCTCTCTCATATAACCACATCTTTTTTTCACATCAAGTTGGCAGTCTACCCCAGACCTCTCTCATATAACCACATCTATTTCACACATCAAGTTGGTGGTCTATCCTAGACCTCTCTCATATAACTACATCTATTTCACACATCAAGTTGGCGGTCTATCCTAGGCCTCTCTCATATAACTACATCTATTTCTCTAGTAAAGTCGGCAATCTGTTTCAGGCTTCTCTCATCGGATACAGTTTCTCCACCCAAAGAGGTTTGTGAAGTCCACGCTGACAACCTACACTTGGAGTACACGTTCTTCCGTTTGCTTGTCGCTCCAAACGACTTTGATGTCGGAAAGAGAGGAGTCAGAAGAAGCAACAAAGATGCTCTGATTTCACAAGACAGATACAAGAAGATTAACACAGATGAATCACTTCTAGTTTAAAATTTAGAAAAATAGCCCTCCTACCTCGTGTGCGCATGCGTGAATAAACGCGCAAAGCAACTAGCAGAAGGTTACTTTAGAAATTCTAACTTTAAAATATTTAAAAAAAAAAAAAAAATAAATAAAGTAGAGCAGGGGTAGGCAACACAGAAGCTGCGGGAATCTACTTTAGAAACAATGAGCCCTCTAAAGATTTCATCATCATCTCAGCCCGTAACCCGTCATGGGTCGTAGGGGTGCCATGGTGGAAGCATCAGCAGACAGGGTCCTCCACTGCTCTCTATCCTCAGCAATGCGTACAAGTGTGGAAAAACCGTGTCCTGCCCATTCTTTGATGTTATCAGCCCAGGATTTTCTCTGCCTTCCTCTTCTCCGTTTACCTTCGACTGTTCCCTGAAGGATCGTTTTCGAAAGGGAGTCATGACGAGTTACATGCCCAAACCAGGCAAGCTTTCGACGTTTCACTGTTGACAAAAGTGGTTCTTGGTGGCCTGCATAGGTGTTTATCTTCTCTCTAACATAGACATTTGTTTTGTGCTCTTTATAGCAAATGCGCAAAATTCTTCTATAACATTTATGCTCGAAAGCCTGAATCCGTCGCTCCGTATCTGCAGTGAGTGTCCAGCTCTCACACCCATACAAGAGAATAGATAATACAAGTGATTTGTATAATTTGATCTTCACAGGAAAACTGATGTTACTTTTCCAGATCACATTCAACCTTGTCATGGCAGCTGAGGCCATCTCAAGTCTTGTCTTGATTTCTTTAATTGATCTTCCATCACTGCATATAGTGGACCCGAGATATTTAAAGGTGTTAACTTCTTCTAACGTTTGCCCATTTAACGTAATGTTGGTCGGAACATGTTTCTTATGGCTATTCACCAATATCTTGCTTTTTTCTATATTAATTTCCATCCCATACGTTCTTGTTACTTTCTCCAGTCTAGAGGTAAGGTCTTGAAGTTCTGATTCTGATCCAGCTATCAGATCAATATCATCAGCAAAACGTAGGTTGCACAGAGGTCGGCCTCCAATCGATATGGTTGATTTATAATCGTAGAGAGCCTCTTGCATAATATGTTCTAGATAAATATTAAAGAGCACTGGGGACAGGATACATCCCTGCCAAACTCCTACAGTTGTTTTGAAAAATTCTCCAATGTCGTTGCTTGCAAAAACAGCACTGCTTGCGTCCTTGTATAGTGCTTCAATGATATCTATGATGTTGGTATCAAAATTGAATTTTTTCATTACTTGCCATAAGCCTTCATGCCAGACTCGATCGAAGGCTTTTGTGAAATCGATGAAGTTATGGTATAAATCGTGTTGATGTTGGAGATGTTTTTCGATAAGTAATCTAATATTGAAGATTTGTTCTGAGGTACTTCTTTTTGGTCTAAAGCCAGCCTGTTCCTCTGACAAGATTTCTTCTGATTTCTGTTTTATTCTGTTCAAAAGTATCCTTAAAATCACCTTACTTGGATGACTAATAAGGCTAATGGTTCTGTAGTTCTTGCACATTTTTAGATTTCCTTTCTTTGGAAGCGGTATTACTAATGACTGCGTCCATTCTTTTGGCCATTTTTTTGTACTCCATATCTTCTGGCAAATTGTTGTCATGATTTTTACTATATCTGGTCCTCCATATTTCAAGAGCTCTGCTGGGATATTATCCACACCCGGTGACTTCCCTCCTTTCATCGAACATATAGCCTCTTCCACTTCTTCCCGTAATATTGCTGCATTTCCGAGTTCCCTGTTTTCGCACTTAATGTTGTTTAATATGCCTAAGTTAGTGTCAAGTTTACAGTTATATAATTCTTTACAATATTCTGTCCATCTTCTCATTACAGCTGTTTTTTCATTGAGCAGAGCCCCATTGCTAAAGATTTACCTTGATAAAATTTTGCATGTTTTATAATTTCATAGTTTTTTGGAATTTTGAAATGTATGTTTTCAGATTTCCTAGTATTTGGAATAAGTGCAGTCTACATGTAGCTATTATCTCTGGGGACAATTAAACTAAACACTGTGTTACCGAATGTTAACTTCACTTAATGGAATAAGACAGATTTCCTATCCCAGCAGTTCACGCTTAAAGACAGTTGAGTAAGCTAGCTCATGAGTTTTCACTGGGAACGCGGGATGAAGCACATTTAATCCTGGCGGATACCGCCATTGTAAATGCAGGCGGGAGAGGTCAAGTCCGAGTTCTCCCTAGTTCAAAGTCTTTCTCTCTCTCCCCCCTCTTGCTGCAGTCACCTAAGGATCTACCAAATCATCCACTGGGATCTACTACCGGTAGATCGCAATCGACTAGATGCCGATCCATGAAGAAGAGAATTGATAAGGCAAGTCATTTAGGATTACCCATCAGCTTCCCCAAGAGCATAAGCCATTACCAATTTCAAGCCAAGCCTTCTTGTCCTGTACCATCCGTTCAAAACTTTTCCATGTCTTCTTTAACCCTGTTAGGTTTTAATAACTTGTGATTTATTTCATTTTCCACTCAACAATTATATCCAGGCCTAATGGTCTTTTATATTTGGACATGCGCCCAAATATAACCGACTAGGTTGAACGGGACGCGCCTCGCCAAAACGAGGCAAAATTTTATTTAATAACACAAAAAAAAAACTACTACTACTACTACTAAGTCGTTCCCCTTCTACCGTGAGGTGTAGAGGTCTGGAAGAGAGAGCGCCAGACTATTCTATCGGCTGTCTTCCTCCTGGCCTGGTTCCATTCTAGTCCTCGGTCCTTCAAAGATTGTCTAATGTTGTCCTCCCAGCGGATTCTGGGTCGTCCTGGAGGTCTGGATCCCTGGCTCTTTGTTTCCCATGCTTGTCGTGGTAGCCGATCTTCTCCCATTCTGCAGACATGGCCAAACCATCTTAGTTGGGACTGTTCTATTTGGGTCTGCAGCGGGTGGGATTTTAGGCCTTGACGTATCGTCTGGTTGCGGACCATGTCTCTTCTTGTTACTTCAACCACTTTCCTCAGATACCTCATTTCTGAGGTTTGGATCTGGCTGTTGTGGGTTGTAGTCATTGCCCATGACTCGCATCCATATGTCAAGACTGGGACATAGGTGGAGCGGTATACAGCCATCTTCGTTTTCTTACCAACCTCTTTCTTGCTGAGGAATCCTCGATTTATGGCCTGAAAAAGTCTCCCAGCCGCTGCTTTTCGAGTGGCCAACTCTTCTTTGATGCCTCCCTTTCGGTCTATAATAGCTCTGACATATTTAAAGTGGTCGACCTGCTCCAGGACCTGTTCTCGCAACTTAATCTGATGTTTTCTTTCTTCTCGTGATATCACCATGGATTTTGTTTTAGAGCTGCTTATGACCATCCCTCTCTTCTCCAGCTCTTCCTTCCAGACTTGCAGGTTGGATTGGAGATGTGTCTCTGATTTAGCAATCAGGACAACATCATCAGCAAATGCTAGCTCTGAAATACAGACCTGTCTCATCTTCCAGTACCCCACTGAATACTTTCTTGTTCTCTCCTTACATGCCTTGATGACATCGTCCATGAGGAGTATGAAAAGATAAGGTGACAGGATATCGCCTTGTCTTACACCAGTGGTGATCCTGAACTCTTCTGACTTATAGCTTGCTGTCCTCACATAATTTCTGCAAGACTTGTAGAAGCTCTGTATAGCATGAATCAGAGGTGCTGGAATGTTCTTCCTTGCCAAACAGTCCCAAAGTTTGCTCCAGGGGACCCTGTCAAACACCTTTTCTAGATCTATGAAACAAAGATGCATCTCACTCTTATACTCAAGGGCCTTTTCACTCAGCTGTCTGAGTGTGAAGATTAGGTCTTGAGTACTTCGGTTTGCTCGGAATCCGCACTGGGCTTCATCCAATTGTGGCTCAGCTAGGCGTCGGAGTCTCTGCTCTAGGATTCTAGAGTAGATTTTACCAGGGACACTGAGAAGGGATATGCCTCTGTGGTTTCCACATTGTCGATTGTCACCCTTTTTGAAAATCGGTGTTATGATGGCAATCTCCCAATCCTTTGGTATGGTCTTGTTGCACCACGCTGCCTGTAGAACCCTTAAGAGTAATAGGTCGCCTGATGCATACATGCCACACCTCAGACATGAAAAACCTGTACAACAAATCCAAAAACCCTGTACAGAGACCCGCAAAACCTGTACAGACTGAAAAACGTAACAATAGAGTTAATTAATGTACAAATATATTCAATTAGATGGTTCTGCACCATCATAGTGACATGCGCCCTTTGCCTTTTTAAGCATGTCTTCACTTGCTTTAAAACCGAAACAACAAGAGTTAGAATTTATTTTGTACCGGTATTGTAGAAAAGCTGTGACTGTATCATCATTTAGTCTATTTCTGCAAAAAAAATTAATACAATTTATGGTGGAAATGAAGAACAGTTTGGTGTGTGTTCTATAGTGCATTATAAAAGTATAGATCTAAAGAGACCAGTAATAAGCGTTATGGGTTAGGTTTAGGAATCTTAAATCAAATATATATATATATATATATATATATATATATATATATATATATATATATATATATATATATATATATATATATTTTTTTTATAGAAAGCAATGAAAATATAAAACTGGCGCAATATTATATATTCTCTACCGAACTTCAAAAATTGGAATAGCCGTTATACCCATACGAATTTTAGTGTCAATCAAACATTGATAGTAATTAATTATTTAATAAATATAAATCATTGGATGACCGTAATGATGATCACCCAAGGCAAAATCACATTGTTTTTTAAAGAAACGAAATTAAAACTAAGAAGAGAAGTAACTCCAAATAAACTTTTCTCTGACCTGGT
Source organism: Oreohelix idahoensis (assembly GCA_024509875.1). Lineage (NCBI taxonomy): Eukaryota > Metazoa > Mollusca > Gastropoda > Stylommatophora > Oreohelicidae > Oreohelix > Oreohelix idahoensis. Next base: position 168,346 of record JAMPIV010019186.1, on the reverse strand, counting down.
TAAGATGCAAATTTGCCTTGCTTTTGTGGGTTTTTTTTTCAGTTTCATAATTTGGTCATATCGGAATGACGGTCGCCGAATGCTCCGCATGTATTTTCGTACCATTTAGATTTCGGGGTAACCCTAATCCTAACTCTAAATGGTACGAAAATACATGCAGAGCATTCGGCGACCGTCATTCCGATATTAGGCCTACCCATAATTTGTTTTGTATTATTATTCAAATTTACATTTCTTACGCACTTTCTACCGTAAACCTAACCTCAACCTTAACTCTAAATGGTACGAAAATACAAATATTAAACATACTCGACGGCAATAAAGGTAAAGATTACCAGAATCTCAGTAAAAAGAGTTGTCAGAATCATTCAAGTTGAATAAATTCAACTCAAACAAGAATTTTCGTGCTCTTTTTCCACAAAATGTTTATGATTCGGCGGTATGGCAGCGTCCATGTTTGTAACTTTCGCTTTTGTAAAATCACTATTATCAGTTCTACCGTATTCGCTAGCAGTAAAATATTTTGTTCGTTTCAAGCTTAGTGGCCAGATTTTTCAATGCTGAATCCGATTATGCCCAGCAATTGCCGATACGATTGTAAACAGAAGAGTTCTGGTGCTTTTAAAATAGGACGTACGTTTTATAGGTGTATGGGAACGAGGTATCGCACTACTTCCGTGACGTACTCGGTACGGCACAGCGACAAAAATTGTCAAGATTTATGCCGTATGGCGTACGTCATAATGGTGCTGAAAGGGTTAATAATTAGGCGAAAAAACCCGTACAGACCCGTGTACGGCCAGTACACATCTGAAAACGCAAACACCCCGTACAGATTATGGGTAAACCTTTAAGTGTGGCATGTATGCTGATGCTCCCATGTAACGTACTTTTACAGCAGTAGTTTCTACAGCAATTTAACATGATGAGCTTGGCAGCCACGTGTATAACATTTATTTTAGTACCTTCTAATGACACTAGTGTAAAAGCTCGTCATAAGACGGGTATTAAATTCAAAAGCACCAATTCCTAACGGCAATTTTACTTATTCAAAATTATTTTTTTTAAACCACTCTGCATCAACACAGTACACGAACTACGTAGCAGCAGCGAGGATTCCAATGTGTGTATACGGGATCACACATTCTATAAATATATTTTTGTGCACACCGTCATTTGCGCATTCTTCTTTGGTAAGTGTTACTATTTCCGGGAGAGTACATAAGTAAGGGAAACAATACAATTAATGTCTAACTTTCAACTAAAGCTGCATCCTGTGACAAAACGTCTGTCGTGAAATATTCTAATCCACATATATAAATTATCAGGTAAATATAAAGCCTAACAAATAAATTCTAATAAAGAAAAGAGCAATGGTAAAATAACAGTGCTGTCACAAAGAATGTACTCGAAATCCCCTTTGTTTTATGCTTCGTCTGCAAATTGTAACGTTTCCACGTTAAATATAAGCCACTGCATAAATACAAGCGTTTCCACAACACATTAAAACGGGTATTGCATTTCTAAGAAAAACATTGAGAGGCAGACTGCGTAATGACCTAAATTAATCCTAACATTAATTATATTACGTTACCAAAACGAACGAACAGATGGACTCAAATAGAAAGAGAGAGGGGCGAATGAAAATCAGGAACGCATGCAAAATTAAACACGCGTCTCGCTATTAATGCCACCCCAACAAGCGCAACGCGATACACAATTACTACTATCACGCGTGTAAGGCCACATGCACTAACTTTTTCGGACGGACAGTGATAAAAACACTAACCTTCCCAGAGTTAGGTTTTTAAATCCTGAAAAACTCTTATTAGGAAAGATGACAATAGATGGGTTTACGTTTGAAAACATTACAGTACCCAGACAGCACATCTTCGAAACAGGAGGTAGAAGAAATTGCATATTTTGAACGCAGCCACTTAGCTCTTTTAAATTGGTATATTTGGGTTCCTTAGGGCTTGCTGACAAAGAATATGTAAAACGTTACGCAAATAGTCTAGGAATTAACCAGTTATAGCCAAAATAAAAATGATGGTGCTGTCAGACAACACCCAAAATCAGAATCGCTCAGTGGTAGATTTTTTAAACCTTCATTGTACGGGAAATGGGCCACAAGTTACATTTGAACTGATTGGCTGGAATGATATGTAAGGCTAAACACGATTAGTCGGACTATAAATGCTATCCTTGGTTGTTAGGGGAGACGTAGGAAGGTAAAATTTTTTCAAACACTTGTCGAAACGTGGCTCCATTGGCCAGACTCGCTGATATAATCACTTAGGAGCGTTAGTTCGAGACCACTAGTTCAAATAAGCTTGATAAAGCAACAGTGCGTTGAAGCCAGCTCATATTTTTGCTAAATAAAAGCCTGGAACATAAGCAGATGGGAATTTGTGCCAGTATTTGTGCCAGAATTCATTGCTAGTCAACGTATCTGTGTATTTCCATGAATTGTGGTAGGTTTGAAATATTCTATATCTTTTAATGAAAATTGAATGTAAATTGTTAATTTATGCCTGTATATATGTGTAGTTCAGTAGCAAACATGATGTAAAGCCTATAATGCTCCAGCCTGAACAGAAGGTGTCGGAGGAAAGTAAAACGGCATGGAATGGCCAAACAGTACACTGACACCTAGATGATTGACTAGAAAGAAATAATGCTGGAATTGCAGAGGCGTAGTAACCATTAGGGAGGGAAATACTGGTATAAAGTATTTCAGATGAAGCTGACAGTTGGCCTAACGCTCTGAACTCAATGTTTGTGATGTATTGTGCTCAGTGTAGAACTAGAGTATCAATTAGTTATGAAGTAGAAGGTACATCCTTCTTGTTTTCAGGGACCGTGGTCTTACGTTATTGAGCAGTTCTAGAGAAGGTGTCTAGAACAAATTATAAGATAGATAAGAAGGGGAAAGAAAAAATCTATCATGTGAATCTCCTGAAGAAATATTTGGAAAGAGAACATCAGGAAGAGACACACTTGTTGACCTTGTCCATCGCCATGGAGATGAAAAAGGAACCACTTTCATCATTTGAATATCCATTACACCCCTGTGAGACAGCAGCACAGGTGAAAATCAGTACACATTTAACGAAAACTCAGAAAGAGAGAGTGCAACAGGTTCTAAATAATCATGCAGAGGTGTTAACAGACCGACCAGGGCATACAAACCTATTGGAATATGATATGAAACTGATAGACCCCACACCTGTCTGTATGAAACCATATTCGATTCCGTTTGCTAAGGAGAAAGCTTTGAAGGAAGAGATAGACTATCTGTTGAAGGAGGGAATTATTTCACACAGTGAATCCTCATATAGTTCCGGTGTTGTACTCTTAAGGAAGCCCTCTGGAGAACATAGACTCTGTATAGATTACAGGAGACTGAATGCTATTACAGAAGGACAGGTGGATCCATTGCCGGATACAAATCAGCTGTTTGCCAGACTAAATAAAGCTAAATATTTCTCAAAAGTGGATCTGAGTAAAGGATACTATCAGATTCCAGTAAAGCCTGAGGTTAGACCATACCTAGCTTTTAGTACCTCAGAAGGACACTATGAGTTTAATAGATTGCCATTTGGATTGAAGAATGCGCCTAGTGTCTTCTCTAGAATGATGAGAAAATTGTTGGATGTAAACATTTCGGAGGAACGTAACGAATCCCTGAGTTGCCTCTTTGATTGAGGATATTCCGAATGTTTCATACAGGATAATAAGAAGATTATGGGATCCACTACAAAAACTCTGCTATCACCAGGTATATGTTATCTCCTCATAACGTACATTTTAAAGGAAATATAATGTTCTCTGGACATGTCATTGCGCAGACTCAGAGAAGAGAAATGGTGAATACGGGTTGCGAAGCAGCATTAAGACAAGCACTCACACTTGCGGCTGTTCAGTAACATAACCGAAATATATTATTGGTTGTAGAAGTCTGAGGCAGATTTCATGAGTAGTGCCTACTCTGAATGGACCCAACTACATAAAACCATGATAGCACCACAGCAGAGTAAAGTCAAGTTGACTTACATTTATCTATGTGTATATAGAATAAAGGACTGACATGGGATGTCTGTTTTAAGAGGGGAGGTGTCGTGAAATATTCTAATCCACATATATAAATTATCAGGTAAATATAAAGCCTAACAAATAAATTCTAATAAAGAAAAGAGCAATGGTAAAATAACAGTGCTGTCACAAAGAATGTACTCGAAATCCCCTTTGTTTTATGCTTCGTCTGCAAATTGTAACGTTTCCACGTTAAATATAAGCCACTGCATAAATACAAGCGTTTCCACAACACATTAAAACGGGTATTGCATTTCTAAGAAAAACATTGAGAGGCAGACTGCGTAATGACCTAAATTAATCCTAACATTAATTATATTATGTTACCAAAACGAACGAACAGATGGACTCAAATAGAAAGAGAGAGGGGCGAATGAAAATCAGGAACGCATGCAAAATTAAACACGCGTCTCGCTATTAATGCCACCCCAACAAGCGCAACGCGATACACAATTACTACTATCACGCGTGTAAGGCCACATGCACTAACTTTTTCGGACGGACAGTGATAAAAACACTAACCTTCCCAGAGTTAGGTTTTTAAATCCTGAAAAACTCTTATTAGGAAAGATGACAATAGATGGGTTTACGTTTGAAAACATTACAGTACCCAGACAGCACATCTTCGAAACAGGAGGTAGAAGAAATTGCATATTTTGAACGCAGCCACTTAGCTCTTTTAAATTTGTATATTTGGGTTCCTTAGGGCTTGCTGACAAAGAATATGTAAAACGTTACGCAAATAGTCTAGGAATTAACAAGTTATAGCCAAAATAAAATGATGGTGCTGTCAGACAACACCCAAAATCAGAATCGCTCAGTGGTAGATTTTTTAAACCTTCATTGTACGGGAAATGGGCCACAAGTTACATTTGAACTGATTGGCTGGAATGATATGTAAGGCTAAACACGATTAGTCGGACTATAAATGCTATCCTTGGTTGTTAGGGGAGACGTAGGAAGGTAAAATTTTTTCAAACACTTGTCGAAACGTGGCTCCATTGGCCAGACTCGCTGATATAATCACTTAGGAGCGTTAGTTCGAGACCACTAGTTCAAATAAGCTTGATAAAGCAACAGTGCGTTGAAGCCAGCTCATATTTTTGCTAAATAAAAGCCTGGAACATAAGCAGATGGGAATTTGTGCCAGTATTTGTGCCAGAATTCATTGCTAGTCAACGTATCTGTGTATTTCCATGAATTGTGGTAGGTTTGAAATATTCTATATCTTTTAATGAAAATTGAATGTAAATTGTTAATTTATGCCTGTATATATGTGTAGTTCAGTAGCAAACATGATGTAAAGCCTATAATGCTCCAGCCTGAACAGAAGGTGTCGGAGGAAAGTAAAACGGCATGGAATGGCCAAACAGTACACTGACACCTAGATGATTGACTAGAAAGAAATAATGCTGGAATTGCAGAGGCGTAGTAACCATTAGGGAGGGAAATACTGGTATAAAGTATTTCAGATGAAGCTGACAGTTGGCCTAACGCTCTGAACTCAATGTTTGTGATGTATTGTGCTCAGTGTAGAACTAGAGTATCAATTAGTTATGAAGTAGAAGGTACATCCTTCTTGTTTTCAGGGACCGTGGTCTTACGTTATTGAGCAGCACCTGGTCAGAGCTTTGCTGAATCCAGAGTCGGACAGCATACTCCTTGGTCCATTTAGCTATCAGTGAGGTGTCTCCAGAGCCCAGGGGAGAAATCGAGCAGAGGAGTCTCTTCCTGCCGCCATCACGCAAGATAAGCTGATGTAGACAGCTGAGCTCAACATTATGTACCCTCATCTTAAAATGACCTTGTAAAAATAACATTAAGAGGGGAATTTAATTGTTTTAATATCAGGAACTGAGAACATCTCCAATACTAGTTCCAATAAAGACAAACTATTGAAGTCATGATGACAAATACCAACAGAGCTTGAACAAAACAAAACCAGTATTACCTCATATTACTACTACACAACTGACACACATAGGATACTTTTAATAACATATGTCACTACAAGATTCATATTAATAAATTCTGTACATATAACTTGTAATTAAAATTGATTGTGATTCCTGGTTCCCTTTGTATTTGAATCAGGACACATATTCATTCATGACAGCACTGAATACATATTGTTATTTGAAAAGTTATCAGTGACTCCTTTAAGATATCCTCATAGAGTGTTTTATGTATGTGAGTGTCACAGTGTTGTCAAGTGTAGTGGAATAAATTAAATTGTTTATCTGTCTGTTGTTGTTTTGACTTACACTTCATCATACACATACCCTAGATATATAACGTAGTCATCACACTATTCCAGAATAATTCTGACTGAGGTATACATATGTGGCAGCAAGTAAGGTTATATATAATACACTACTCTTATTAGATATATATACCTTCACAGCTGATCTCAGTCAGTACACTAAGTCCCCTATAAATATTTATAACATCCCACTTCACCACAACGTCTGAACATGCTCTTTTGTGTGATCTCTCACAACTTCAGCCCTCTGGCAATATCCTTTCCTTTTCTTCATTTTTCTCACTCATCGCTTTTATTTGGCACAAATCATGCCTTTTCATTCGTTATTTTCACTATTTTGCTCAATGGTGGACATAGCATGGTGAATTCTCTAACACGCCACTCCCCTATGGCAGTATTTGCTACGAAAGTATTTGCTATAATAATAAATAATAAATTCTTTAAGCACCAAACACGGCGCATAAGGCTATAGGGCTGTCTTTATCTTGTTTGACACTCCTCAGACGTGTTTACGTTCCGCCAGCTGAACTGTGGTATTATCGTAACAATATCCAGTCGTCAGACCGGTCACCCGCTTATCGCATAATCTGTCTGACCACCTGTGGAAACGTGTCCGTCAAACATTTGACCCCATTGGAAAGCGGCTGATCGTGTTGACACAAGCTAATTTGAAAGAAGACAACACGGTCTGACCAAACATCTGTCTGGCGGAGGCACGCAGATGAAGGGGATAATTAAATAATCTGTCGGGTCGGACATCTGGGCGGAAATCCTTACGCCAGAAACACAGGGTCACATTATGATAAACAGGTGCGCCGGAAGTCTTAGGTAACGATTTGACATCACTGTTCTAAGAGGTCACGCGTGGATATTAAAATTAATATTTTAAATACGCGTGGGATGAGTAATGATAAACTTCCCCATCCAAACAGTGCTAGATAGATTTGATTGGTTCGCCAGAATCTACAATGATTTGATTGGAACTTTCGGCGGAAACACAGCTGGGATTTGAAACTAAGGATTGTGAGATATCCGAGTAATAAACTCGGAGATACAGACAGACTGCATCGCAGCGTCAACTAAACACCTCCTACAAGCCAGAGGAAAGAGGACAGGACTTACAATTCTACAACTATAAGTACCAGATCGAGTATTGGGCAACTTTGGAATTTACAAGTAAATTTACAAGTAAACCCGCAATTTTAATTCAAGACGGGAAACTTGGGAATTTTATCACAAGGAGTCAGAGAGGTATTTTAACAAGTTTTCCCAGGCAGTATTCATAGAACACCAGCCGTCAGAGGAATTAACTCATATTTCCCAGACCCAGTCATAAGAGGAATTATACCAAAAGTTTTCCTACGCAGGATTCATAGAACACCAGCTGACAGAGGAATTAACTCATATTTCCAGACTTAAGTGATTCGAACAGCATCTAAGTACTGTGGGTCCATTCTAATCTGTGCCAGGAGAAGTGTGTATTCCCAAAATTTTGGGGTAAGTGTAAACAATTTATTTACGAATGTAAATTCTACAGGTTTCTTGGTAAGTGGTTATATATATATGAGGCTGGCAACCTCAACACACGAAAATAGTAAATGCATGAACCACTACTGCAAGAGCTGGTGATTGTTTCTGACTAGTCGTGCGGGAAACCTGACAGCAGAGATGACCCCAGAACTCGGGTGTAAGGATGAGTAATGAGTGATGATTATATCACATGTGCCTAAAGTATATAGAATGAGTTTGTGAGATTTATATAATTTTTAATTGTAATTCAGGCAAATCATTATTCATGCACTCCAATCGCAATTTCCTAGATAATACCCAGAAGGATATTGGTGAATTTTCATCATACTCCCCGAGTTACATTGTGTGCTCGGGAATTTAATTCTTCTGAGAGGTTAACATTCGTGGGTGGAGCGCATGAAAATAGGCCTGTTAGTTTGCGGAGAACAAATGTACTGAGGCATTTGTTTCTTTCTAATTTGTCACAGTTCGTGGTTACAAGACATCAGAGTTAAGTATTGAAGTTCCTACGCCACTAGTGTGAGAGAAGAGTATCACCACCACCCGCCTACAATGGACGAATTATGTGGAAAAGTGTACTCATCACCAAAAATAAGTGACGGAAACCACAGCTGCAGGACTCATCTGGAGCTACGTGTTATATAACAGGCTACCGCAAAAATACGGACATTATTAACGCCCTACCAAAACCTCAATGAGGAAAAATTCAATATAACTTTCAGCCCATTTAATCCTTATTTTTAACTTGTTGAACTAATTGACTATTAAATTTGTTGTATGTTATTTTAAACTAAACAATAATAGTTGATTCAGTTTATATGTACGAAAGCAAACGTATGAGCCAGTTTTTCTTGATAAATACATATTTATATATAAATATAGAGCCGTTACTTATAAGAGGGCATTCGTTGGATTACTCCAACTGGGGGCTTGATGGGCCAGAATCATTGCATAACCCCTTCACAAAAGGCGACGGACCAGATAATAAGTTAACAAATTTCCTCAGCCTTTAAGCAGCGTTTGTTCTTGACTTCTGGGAATATCTTGTGAAGGTTCCCCTACGGTAGAAGCGCCATTCATCTTCTATCTACATCTTTGCCAAGAATAATCTTGCACGAAGATAGATACCTTGGACGACCTACTTTTAGATACGCTTGCGTTGTAACCATTAGTGGACCACTACTGCAAAGTAAGGGGAGGCAATCCCGTGACACATCCCTTAGCGTTACGCACTGACAGAAAAAGCTGGGATTTTATATATAGGATGACTGATGACATTTGTTCTATTCTTTCTTTGTCGTCTCAGAGTCCACTGGGAGCTACACGAAACAACTAATGTTTACACTAGCAACAACTCTTCCACTTTAGAGACTAGAAGAAGACGCTGGCGGTGGATAGGGCACATACTAAGTAAACGTGCTGATAGAATTATCAAGTAGTTCTTGTTCTGTAAACCACACTGCAGGAGGTACAGGCAGACCGAAAAAAAAAACAACACACATAGAAAACAGAACTGGAGATAGAGATAAAAATGGCGAGGAAGAAATGGAAAGAGCTAGAGCAGATGGCACCTGATAAAAGGACTTGCTTTGTGTTTGTTGAACTATGCTCAATGGGCAGCCTAAGATGATGAATAAATACTTCCACCTCCCTCTTATTATACAACGATACTCTCCCGCTTAGAGCTTCCGATTGACAGAGTGGTTAAAGCACTGGGCTCTCGCTGCAAAGGTGCCGGGTTCGAATCACAGTACCGACACTCTCCAGTCTAACCAGCTGTAAATGGGTACCTGGCTTTGAGTTTGGGAAGGAAAAGGCAGCTAGGAAGGAAACTGGTCACTCCACTCCTCTACGTCAGTATCTGCTATAGGACATCGTTTACCTTTTACCCTTCCACTGCCCCTTCCCATCTAACAAGATAGTACTGTCAACATCATCATGTTCCTTTCGATCCATATCAAGTATGCAGCCTGCAGTTGGTTCCCTTGCAGGAAGCAGTCATAGTCTGGTACAGCTGTGGTTTATGTAGCACTTAATTGTACATGATGACGTTGTCATCCTCATTCACTATATGTAGCACTTTGTTTATAATAAAGTTGCTAACCACATATTAGTCGCCTTCTACGACATGCCTGAGGGGACAGTATTCGTATTCTTTCTTTGTCTCCTGAGAGACCACGAGGAACAACACGGGGTAAGATATTATGCAAGCGACTAAAGAAAGGTATAAAGCTACCGACTTGCCTTCCACAGCGATAGTCCTCCAAGACAGTTCTAGAACCAGTCAATCACAAACTGCACACGGCCCGTCTCAAGGATTCAAGCTTGGATACCCTATCCCTGAGAGTCCAGATAAACACAGCGCTGTCAGCAGACTGCTCGTTCAAGTTCTTCAAACGTCTGCTTCCCCGACGGACCGCGGTACGGAGCCAGGCGGAACATATTCTGGCGCAGCGCTTTTCAACTTTATGTTTATCGACTACCACTACATGCAAGGACGACTTATATATATATATATATATATACAGTACTTTGCAAAAAAAATGGCAGTCATATTTTCGCAACGCAGCACACTCATAGAAGCAAATAATAATAAAAACTGTATGTCCAGAGGAAGATTGGTATCTCCCCTATCTATTAACAGTGGTTTCAGTACAATATAATGTTGCCTTCTCCAGCAAGGCAAGCCTGGATGCGGCGAGGCATACTTCCCACAAATGTTTGTAGGTAATTGAGAGTCAGACTGTCCCAGTATTTTTCAGCTACCTTCTTCAATTGTTCAACGTCTCTGAGTCCACTCTTTTTTAACTGATTCTTGAGTAGTGCCCAAACGTTTTCAATTGGGTTTTGATCGGGACTGTTGCTGGGCCACTTCAGCACTATCACATTCTTCTCTTGCAGCCATGCTTTGGGGGTATGAGCTGTATGATTTGGGTCATTGTCATGTTGAAATGTGCACCCATCGGGGTACATGACCTGCATAAATGGCAGAAGGTGTCCCTCTAGTATGTCGATGTACCTTTCTTTCGTGAGAATTCCTGTGAAAACACACAGTGGGGTGGCACCTCTTGCTGACACCCCTCCCCAAAGATGGAATTTCTAGGTATGTTTCGGTCGCTGGTACACAGGCGTTACAGAGCCTTTCGTCCAAATATTTATTTGAGCAGGATAAGACCAAATACAACATTCATCTGAAAAAATCACATTGTCCCATGACAAATTTTGGTGTTCGTGGCACCAGTTCAAGCGCATCTGTTTGTGAGTCTCTGTGAGCAATGATGACAAAATTACCCGCTTTTTTGTGTAATTCATCCTGTGTAGCTCCCGGTTGACAATAGCATTAGATACGTCTGGGCTTCCAAACTCGATCATGCGCTGCCGTATGTTTTCTACACTCTTCATTGGCCCAGCCCGAACGATTTGGGCGAGACACCGATGGTCCTTTGTGACCAAAATTCTTGGCCTCCCACTACCTTCTTTTCGCTCGATTCCATTACCTGCTTTTAATTTACTCACAACTCTGTAGACAGTCCGCTCAGGAATGTTCAAGGTTTTAGAAATGTTGGAACATGTTTGATTTCCTTCATTCCAAAGCTGTGAAATTAACATACACTTTGACTTTGTATCCATTTTCTGCCACTAGCATTAGAAATTGTCGTCTGCTCTTATATCAAGGGACGTTACTCTACGCTAATTTTTTTTTTTTTACTTTTGGTAGTGTTTGCTCACTTAAGTGGAGTGCAAATTTGGGGCAGAACATGCATATTTAATTAGATTTCAGCTTATTTAGCTGAGCAATATGACTGCCATTTTTTTTTGCAAAGTACTGTACTGTATATATATATATATATATATATATATATATATATATATATATATATATATATATATATATATATATATATATATATATATATATATATATATATATATATATATATATATATATATATATAATATTATATATATATATAATCAGTGGTGTTTTTTTTTAATTGGGGGGAAGGGGAGAGGACAGGATTTCGGACTTCAGCGTTCTATACATTTTTTTTTTAACAAGTGTGCGCGGGCTATATATGACAGCTGCATAATTTGTGTGCTTCTGTACTGTGCACAATGTTGGAGAGTAACAGAAAAGGAAATGTCCGAACTGTTCTCGTTCCACACAACCTGCCTGCGGAAAATTCTTCGAATTATCAGGCCGAACACCATAACTAATCAAGTACTGCTAACTCGGAGCCACCATAAAGACATTCACACTAAGATGCGGGTAGACGCTGAAATTTGGTTGGCCACATCCTCAGAAAAGACCTTGACGTCATCATCAGAACTGTCATGATATGGACTCGAAGACGGAAAGCGAATGCGGGGCCGACCAAAAGCTACCTGGCTGAGAACTGTGGAGGCAGAGATGCAACGCATAAACCAGAGCTGGAGTATCACACGAAAGATTACTGTCGATCGAACAAGGTGGAGGCATTTTATTGCTGCCCAAAAGATGCCATCAGACGTGATGGTCACTGACTTCTTTGCCAGTCAGCGACCAAGGACCAAAAAGGAAGGAGGCTAGCTCAGAATGTGTGTCCGCTTGTTTTGAAGGATATGTGTTTGTGCACTAAACAGTGTGCTGGGTGAAATTTAAAACGTTTTATTAAAAGAATCATAAATGGGTGCTTGAACAGAACAGAAGGACTGAAATGGTATGACAAGATCAATAGTGTGGATCTGATAGAACGAACCAGATAAATACCAGTGAAAGGTATGAGAAGAAGACGCTGGCCATGGATGGGATACACATACACATTTTTTTTTTAAAGCTGATAGCAATATAAGGCAGTCCTCTGCATCCCCAGTGAAAGCCTGCGCTAACAGAGCAAGCGATCTTTTCAATGAAGTAAAGTTATTTTATACCTTCTTTTTCTGCGTTCAGTTTGTAGTCATGCTACATCTACAGGTCTGTCGCCAGGACGACGTCCAGTCTTTTCAAGGTCAGCACGGCAGCCCCTGAGCTCAGCACCCTCTGGCCAGGTATCGTGGGTTGAACAGTTTTACCAATGCTCAAGGGTCTGGACAGAGTAGTCTGAGGCGCAGGACGACGTCCCTAGTCTTGAACCAATCAGGTTCCACATTCACGGCTGTTTCTACATAAGCGTACGAATTGTGGTATTATTTATAACATTTTTATTTATCTTCTTGGTTGCAAACTTCGGACGTCAACTCGAATGCGTTTAAAGAAAACAACGATCAGAATAAGGTCGTCAGCATCTCTACAGAGTTTGTCCACAAATGGTAATGGTGACGGCAATATGTGCTTTCTCTGTTCATTTATGTTGGGCACTTTTGCAAATATTCATGTCATTTTATCAGTGCCGCAGTAACACTCATCAATGGTTCATTTCTTTTTCTTGTTGAATATATGGTCTTCTTCTTCTTTGATCATTAGCCGCCGACCGTCAAAGCAGTCAGTGGCCATCACGCCTCGTGGCGTCTTTTAGGGCAACAACAAATTGATTCCACTTTGCTCGGTCGGTGGCCATCCTTCGTACAGTGCCCCAACTCTGGTTCATTTTGGTCGGCCTCTCTTTCGTTTTCCTTCAGGCGTCCATAGCATAGCTGTTCTTGTGATGGCAACGGGGTCTCTTCTGAGAACATGGCCAACCCAGCTGAATATATGGTATTTCAATCTATTGTGGCCCGTGCAGAGTCTGAAGATTATCATTTGTTCAATTCTGCTGAGCTGGTAATATGCATAAATTTGTGTGTGTGTTTGGCCTGGATGCTCTGCTTCCCACTTGATCTTGTATCTGATAAAACTCGTGGCCTCTTTATAAGCAACGTTGCACCATTTTTATTTATAAAATGTGTACAAAATGTTCCATCACGAGCTACCTGAAACCATCTCAAGTGCACCATTGGTAACTGTACAAGTAACCAATTTTAAGAAGCGCCATATACTGGAGTGGGGAGGGGCGAAGTTGAATTAAGAAAAAAAAAAAAAAAAAACAATAGCAAGATATGGTGGAGTCGAAATGCCGAACAGCCATGTAGCATGTCATTTTACTAAAATTATAATAATCATAATAAATTGTAGCCCAGCCTCTCACCTGGTTCCGGCTACTATTTCCGGACCACTGGACTGCATTCGCAACAAACTCTGCCCTCTAGCCAGGGTGGCAAGCGAAACAGAAAAAAAAAAGTCAACGCTAAATTACAAAGATACGATGCAGAAAATATTGTTCTGTTGGAGACAGGATTAAACCCCCCCCCCCCCCATGAAATCCAGTAATAAAAATAAACTCAACGCATTAAGACAGGAAGATATAATGTATATAAAAAACAGTTATGTCAACTGGGCCATAATTCGCTTGAAGTAAACAAGAAATTGGTTTAAAACAAGTTTTATGCTCCACAAATTTATTTCAAAATGCAATAAGCCGGTATTATAATACCTCTTTAAATGGATTACTGCGGCCGGCGCTATTACTTGTAACACAGCTTGAAGAATGTTCACACTTTGTGTACAACTGTGGTAAAGTGGGATGTTATAAATATTTATAGGGGACTTAGTGTACTGACTGAGATCAGCTGTGAAGGTATCTGTATCTAATAGGTGTAGTGTTTTACAGATAACCTTACTTGCTACCACATTATGCCTCAGTCAGAATTATTCTGGAATATTGTGATGACTACGTTAAATGTCTAGGGTATGTATATGATGAAGTGTAAGTCACAACAACAACAGACAGACAAACAATTTAATTTATTCCACCACACTTGACAACACTGTGACACTCACACACATGTAACATTCTATAAGACTATCTTAAATGAGTCACTGGTAAATTTTCAAATATCAATATGTATTAAGTACTTTCATTAATATTTATGTCCTGATTCACTTACAAAATGAACCAGGAATCACAATCAATTTTAATTACAATTTATATGTACAAGATTTATCAATATGAACTTTGTAGTGACATATTTTACAGTATTAATATTATCATATGTGTGTCAGTTGTGTAGTAGTAATATGAGGTAATACTGGTTTTTTTTTTTCAAGCTATGTTGTTATTTGTCATCATGACTTCAAGTGTTTGTTTATCTTGTAAATGGTATGGGGAAAAGTTCACAGTTCCTATCAATTTAAACACTGTATTTTCCCTCTGGTTTATTATAAAGTCAGATTTTGAGGGGGGGCATAATGTTGAGCTCCTCTGGCCACATAGGCTTATCTTTCGTGATGGCGGCAGGAAAGGACTCCTCTGCTCGATTGCCTCCCTGTGTTCTGGAGACACCTCACTGGTCACTATCTGGACCCAGGAGTATGCTGTCAGCCTCTAGGTTCAGCAAAGCTCCGACCAGGTGCTGCTCAATAGCTTTAGGACCACGGTCCCTGAAACAAGAAGGTTGTACCTCCTACTTCATAACTAATTTATAATCTATTTACAGACTGAACACATTACATAACAAACACTGAGTTCAGAGCGGTAGGCCAACTGTCAGCTTCATCTGAAATAATCTACACCAGTATATTCCTCCCTAATGGTTACTACGCCTCTGCAATTCCAGCATTATTTCTTTCTAGTCGATAAGATAGGTGTCAGTGTACTGTTTGGCAATTCCATGTAGTTTTACTTTCCTCCGACACCTTCTGTTCAGGTTGGAGCATTATATAGGCTTTACCCGAAACGTTTCCCTATTTCCCGTACAATGGTGGGGTGAAAATCTGCCACTGAGCGATTCTGATTTTGGTGTTGTCTGACACCCTCACTATTTTCTTTTGGCTATAATTTGTCAATTCCTAGACTATTTGCGTAACACTCAACATATTATTTGTCAGCAAGTCCTAAGGAACCCAAATATATATATTTAATGGAGCCAATATGCATTTTCTTCTAGGATAGTCGTGCTGTTACCACCTCCTCACTTCCAAACTTTAGGGTGTCTGGGTACTGTCATGTTTTCAAACGTAAACCAGTATAATGTCATGTTTCCTAATAAGCGTTTTTCAGGAATTTAAAACCTAACTCTGGTATGGGTAGTGTTTTTTATCACTGTCGATTTGAAAAAAGCTAGTGCTTGTGGCCTTACACGCGTGTTGGTAGTAATTGTGTATCGCGAGACTGTGTTAGTATTGCCTGCGTTCCGGCTTTCAGCCTCTCCCTTTCTTTCTATCTTTAGTCCATCTGTCTTTCGTTTTTGGGTAATGTAGTGTATAAGACGACATGAATGGAATTTTAAATCTAGGTCAACTTGCGTATCTCAAGGTTTTTCTTAGAAAGGCAGTACACGTTTTATCGTAGAAAGCGGGTATTGAAGCAGTAGACTTTTACTATCAACGTGAAACGTTACAATTTGCAGACGAATTAGAAAACAAGGGGGATTTCGAGTACAGTCATTGTGACAGCACTGTTTTTTACCATTCTTCTTTCCTTTTATTGAAGTTATTTGTTAGGCTTTACATTTACTTTTTAATTTATATATGTGGATTAGAATTTCTCACGACAACGACATAAGTTATGTGATCTTGTTCACAATTTTGTGATCCTTTCACCGTTGTATTCTTGTAAACATTCTATGATTTTTCAGCTTTCATTTTTGAACAGCGGGTTCGAGACAGATCACTCGAGTTTCCTTCAGAGTTTAGTAGCTTAAAATATACAACAGGTGTGTAAAATTTCAGCTCCTCTTTTGAAATTTACTGAACGAAGGGATCAAAGATTTTAAACATCAAAACAACGCTCATACCAAATTAAATGAGTGTAAAAGAAATTGATAAACATGACCACCAGCGGCATGCGACAAGGAACATAATGATGATGTCCTAGGGAAAATATATTACTGTCACACAAAGCACACTGTTTCCTAACATAACATAATTTTGGAAGTGACATATTCTTAAAGCACTATTGCACATTCAGAGATGTCGTACTAGGCGGCTAATAGGAGATGTCGTACTAGGCGGCTAATAGGAGATGTCGTACTAGGCGGCTAATAGGAGATGTCGTACTAGGCGGCTAATAGGAGATGTCGTACTAGGCGGCTAATAGGAGATGTCGTACTTGGCGGCTAATAGGAGATGCCGTACTAGGCGGCTAATAGGAGATGTCGTACTAGGCGGCTAATAGATATCGTACTAGGCGGCTAATAGATGTCGTACTAGGCGGCTAATAGGAGATGCCGTACTAGGCGGGTAATAGGAGATGTCGTAATAGGCGGCTAATAGGAGATGTCGTACTAGGCGGCTAATAGGAGATGTCGTACTAGGTGGCTAATAGGAGATGTCGTACTAGGCGGCTAATAGGAGATGTCGTACTAGGCGGCTAATAGGAGATGTCGTACTAGGTGGCTAATAGGAGATGTCGTACTAGGCGGCTAATAGGAGATGTCGTACTAGGCGGCTAATAGGAGATGTGCACGGGGCTGTCAACCTCATCAGTAACACACATTGCCATAGAAACCACAGACGCAATAACATGTGAATGCGTCGAGCAGGCTTCCGTAAGGTGACCAGCGGCAGTGTTGGCTCCATATGGAGCACACAGGAAACTGATACTATTTCTATAGAGGACATACGGAGAAATGAGAAGAAGACGCTGGAGATTGATAGGAAACATTGAGGTAACCTGTTGATAGCATTACAAGGTAGTCGTTGTTCTGAAATCCCCAGGGTTAAAGGGGTAGTGGGAGACAAAAGAACACATGGAGAAGAGAACAGGAGACAGACAGGAAGGGGATGACAAAGACATGGAAAGACCTTGAGCGGATGGCACGGGACATAGAGACTTAGTTTATAGAAGGCCTATGCTTCTTAGGGAGCTAAAGGTAGGCGATGAAACCAATGGAAGGGGCAGGTTTGCTAACCGTCTATTATTAGCTCTGTCATTAATCTGAACGCCGAATTAAAAAACCATGTTTTAATATACAGAAATAGAGCTGACGCTGGGGTATGTTCGCAGCATCGGATAAGCCCAACTTCGAATTAACGGGCCTCGAATTAAATGCACTTCACAGTATATAATCTGTCTTGATAATATTCATGGAATTATTACTAACCCACTAACCCATCAGCACTACACTCCCAGGTCAGGTTGCCACCACCATTTACGTTCCGAGTAATAAAACCAAAACAAAGGTTGTGGAGTGTGAACTATCACAGTAAAAAACATGAACGTGTCAAAACATGGGACAAAAATATCTTTGTCAACGTACAAATGTTAACTGCTGTAATGACAAATCAATTATCTTTTTTCACAATATGGTGTCTGTGTGGCAGACATACACGAATGTGTGCATAATAATTAATGCGTTAATTGTTACATAATGTAATAACTGTGCGCTGAGACATTTGGTAGGTTAATTAATCCCTGACGAACGTAGGTTATAAGCCAATGCAATAACTCTGAAACATCAACTGGGAAGCATGTGATGATAGATATTTAATATAGAAACACGAAGGGAGAAAAATGCAGTAAATATGTATATTCAATTTGACAATAAAAAGAGAAATAACCCAGATAGGAGAAACAAGGACATCTAAGGGAAATTAACCGAAATAAAGAATTCTCCCCCTTGTTTCAGGAATGACAGATCAACCCCCCCCCCCCCCCCCAGGCAATATTATCAATCTGGAACTTACGGAAAGATGTGGACAAATGCAAGTGGAACAAGATTAAAGGAGAACATGCTAAAGCTGGATAACATACACACCAAGGGAACCAACTGATAGCCTTACAAGGTAGTCCTTGTTCCAGGCTCCAAAGGGTAAGAGAAAAATGGGAGAAGGGAATTGGAGAAAAAATTACAGGAGATAAAGAAGACACAGAAAGGTCTTGAATGGATAGCACAGGACAGGAAGGTTTGATTTATACAAGGTCAAGGCCTTTGCTCCACACTGAGTTGAAAGGTTACTGTATGAATGAAATGAAATTTTCTGTCTAAATTTGTTCCAACATCTTAAAAACAAGGACTCAACTGTCTAAATTTGTTCCAAGATCTTAAAAACAAGGACTCAACTGTCTAAATGTGTTCCAACATCTTAAAAACAAGGATTCAACTGTCTAAATGTGTTCCAACATCTTAAAAACAAGGACTCAACTATCTAAATGTGTTACAACATCTTAAAAGCAAGGACTCAACTGTCTAAATGTGTTCCAACATCTTAAAAACAAGGACTCAACTGTCTAAATGTGTTCCAACATCTTAAAAAAAACAAGGACTCAATTGTCTAAATTTGTTCTTCCATCTTAAAAACAAGGACTGAATTGTCTAAATTTGTTCCAACAACTTAAAAACAAAGACTGAATGGTTTAAATTTGTTCCAACATCTTAAAAACAAAGACTGATTGGTCTAAATTGGTTCCAACATATTAAAAACAAAAACTAAATGGTATAAATTTGTTCCAACATTTTAAAAACAAAGACTGAATGGTCTAAATTTGTTCAAACATCTTAAACACAAAGACTGGTCTAAATTTGTTCCATCATCTTAAATACAAGGACTCAACTGTCTAAATGTGTTCTTCCATCTTAAAAACAAGGACTGGATGGTCTAAATTTGTTCCAACATCTTAAAAACAAAGACTGATTGGTCTAAATTGGTTCCAACATTTTAAAAACAAAGACTGAATGGTCTAAATTTGTTCAAACATCTTAAACACAAAGACTGGTCTAAATTTGTTCCATCATCTTAAATACAAGGACTCAACTGTCTAAATGTGTTCTTCCATCTTAAAAACAAGGACTGAATTGTCTAAATTTGTTCCAACAACTTAAAAACAAGGATTTTTTCCACAAAATTGTTCATAATTCTTTAAAAAATTTTAAAATCTCTTTCTTCATCTGGACACCAAGTAGCAAATTGTGTAAATGTGTGACTATATCTTAAAAAGAACACTGTGTAGTTTCCTGGGGTCTCTCGAGAGAAAAAGACAGAACATGACCACAGCTCATCAGGCATGGCGTACAAGGTGACTAATATGAGGTTCTGTACGGGGCTGGCATCCTCATCATGTAAAACATAATGCTGCAGAAACAATCACTGCAAGAGCATGTGAATGCATGGTGCAGGCTTCCTGCCAGGGGACCAGCTGCATTGGTGCTTCCATGCTCCACAGGGAGCAAGAAGGAAAAATGATATCTTTAAAATCAAGGACTGCTGCCTACATTTGTTACATCTTAACGCCCATGGCGACCGTTGCCTCAATTGGCTGTGTGTGGTGTACCCGGAAACGGGGCCTCCCAGTACTGAGGCAAAGTTAAGTCCCCGATGTCACTTATCGGTGCAGAATTGAGAGAGATGGCTGAGCATCACAATCCCTCCTGTGTTGCAGCATGATGAGAACCCAGCATTGCACACTGAGCTTGGGGGGATCACTTGGGCACCAGACTTAATACTGGCTCTTGACTGGATGGCCGCATGCAGGAGATTTCTACAATGGAGGGTTGGCAGGTGGTGGGTATCGGGAAGTGGCTCTGTGCAGGACGTGAGGATTCCTTGGGAGAGCCCAGAACCAGAGCACAGCATTGTGCAAGCTCTGCATAGTTGGAGAGCCCCCTGGATGACGGGGAATGCACAGTGTGCTACCCCACCTATCCCCAACTGCTAACTTAGAACCAGAAGTGGGGTCCTCTGTATGCGTGCCAGGCCAGGATAAAATGCCTGGGAAAGAGACTGGAGCTCAGAACTCCCTAACTCAAAGTTGCAGGATGGCAGAAAAGCCACGGGAAAGACAGGGCTATTTTGAAGATAACGCAACCATATTTTCACCATACGAGCTCGGACGCCGCCTCGGTAAACAAGGTCCGCGCAGAGCAGTGACACCCCCCAGGCTGCTTGCGAATAGTCTACTACTGGGAACATAAACAGATTAGGGATGAGCCCACTCTCCCGTTGAACAGGTGCTAAAGTCGTAGATACTGGGCCAGAAGGCGCACCGGAAACCACAGTATCATGCAACTCGCTTTTTTTTTTTTCTATGGAGAGTACACCGTCAAATAAATCTCGTTCTGGTGCTCGCCCTGTGGAGCTCCACCAGGCAGGTGCAGTGCCGGGCTCTGAGCCTCGACAGAGCCCACCCTCAGCTACTGGAGGACCCTCTAGACCGTCTTGTGGAGTCAACAGACGGCGGAGGAGAACTACTGACCAAAACAAAACAGAAAAAGAGAAACCCAGAGTGCCACTTGTCATGATGCACTGGAATGCAGAGGGAGTGAACAGCAAGCAGGCTGGATACAGCAAAAAGACAGAGCTGGAAAACATCTTGTATGAGAAGCAAGTCAGTGTTTGCTGTATCCAAGAGACTCACTTGAAAGCAGATCAAACCTTTAAAATAAGGGGATATCAATGCTTCAGATCCGACAGACAAGATAGACGAAAAGGAGGAGTACTTACTCTTGTAAGGAATAACATTCCTGCACACGAAAGGAAAACCTTCATGGATGGAGCAGAATATCAGCTGCTGCAGATAAAGGTAGACAAGATGGAAATAGAAATCCTGAACTATTACTGTCCGAACAACAAACCCCTGAGTCTCAGCTCTATACAGGTACCAGCCACCAACTTTATAGCAGTTGGAGACTTTAATAGCCACTCCCAGAGCTGGGGCTATAACCATCTGGATCACAGAGGTGAAGAGGTTGAAAACTTGGCAAGATGATCACTCCCTAATCCTAGTCAATAATGCCACAGATACTCCTACCTTCTACTCCAGAGGATGGCACACAACCTCAACACCAGATCTTGCCTTCTCCACACCAGATATAGCTGGATCTATTAGTAGAGAAGTAGGAGACCAACTAGGGGGAAGCGACCATCGCCCAATCTTTCTTACTGTCCAGAGTGCAACTCTCAGTACAGGCCCAGCCATTACAAGATGGAACTACAAAAAAGCCAACTGGGGTTTATTCAGGCATCAGGTGAACACGCTGCTGTCTACCCTCAAGGTACAGAACAGAGAGACATTAATGAAGTGGTAAAAGACTTCAACAGATGCATACTACAAGCTGCAAAAGAAACCATTCCCAAAGGATGCCGGCGTAACTACATACCATACTGGTCCAGCACACTCCAAGAACGTCAGGAAGCTATGGACAAGGCTAGAAAGGACGCAGAGTCTCAGCCTTCACTTGAAACTCACAACAAATGGAAAAAAGGCTGTAGCAGAGTTTCAGAGAACAAAGCTAGAAGAAAAGCGGAAAAGCTGGAGAACTAAAACGGCATCGCTGAACCTTGAGAAAGACGGCAGGAAACTTTGGAGATTAGTCAAGTCTCTAAATGAAGAGCATTCCTCACCAAGGCAGACTATCACATTGGATGAAGGTGCCAAACTTTTCAGAGGAAAACAAGCTGCAGACTTGTTTGCTAGAAGATACAGTTCAGAAAGCAACTTACCCATTAACATAGACCATCAGAGAGAGATAAGAAAAGAAATACTGGCAACCATAGGACAGACAGATACTCCTGCCCCAATGAGGGAACCCATCACACTAGGAGAACTACAGAAGGCTATTTCCAAGCTTAAGTTTCAAAAGTCACCCGGCCCAGACAAAATCAGCAACGAAATGCTAGTAAATCTGAGCGATGTAGCCTAGACCCATCCGCTTGGGATATTCAACCACAGCTGGTTGAAAGGGACGGTACCCCAAGTAAGGAGAGAAGCCATCACAATACCCTACTAAAGAAAGGAAAATGCAAGACCGCGGCTGCAAGTTACCGGCCAATCCCTCTCACAAGCTGTGTTGGGAAGACTATGGAGCGAATAGTCAACCACAGATTGAAATGATATTTAGAGTCTGACCAGATCCTGGTGCCGGAACAAGCTGGAGTTAGAGAATGCTACAGTATAGAAGACCAAGTTACTTACTTGTCTCAAGCAATAGAAGATGCCTTCCAGGAGAAGAAAAAGGTCCTAACGATCTGGGTCGACTTCAAGCAGGCCTTTGACAAGGTGTGGAAAGATGGCCTCATTGCAAAAAACTTAGGAGAAGTGGAATCCAAGGCAACATGATGAAATGGATCCAGTCATACTTGCATAACAGGAGAACTAGAGTCACTCTTGACGGTCTGCAGAGCAGAAAAGTGTTGCTCCATCAGGGGGTACCTCAAGGAGGAGTAATTTCCCCAACACTCTTCCTTGTTTACATCAATGACCTGGTGAAAGATCTCCCTGCAGGAGTTAAAGCTGCCTTATATGCAGATGACCTAGTACTCTGGTGCGCTGATGAAAATGTCACCACAGCAAATTATAGAATGCAGCGGGCAGCAGACATGCTAGTGTCATGGACAGAGAAATGGCTTATCACAATAAAACACAGACAAAACCTCCACAAACACTGTTCTCCCTCGCCCCAAGGACAAATCAGCTAACATACACCTAGGGACAACCGTGATCAAGGAAGAAAGCTACCCCACCTATCTTGGGGTGACATTTGACCAAAGGCTTACATGGAATAAGCATATTGAAAATGCAGAAGGAAAGGCCCGAAGACGACTAGGCATACTCAGAAAATTAGCAGGTACCAAACTGGGGAGCAAATGAACGAAATCTAAAGAAGATTTATAATGGAGTAATAAGACCACACTTAGAGTTTAGCTCAGCAGCATGGTCATCAGCTGCTAACTCACATCTGCAGTCTTTGGACAAGGTGCAAAATCAAGCTCTCAGGCTCATTACGGGAGCCATGAAAACTACACCAATAACAGAGATGCAGAAGGTTGCTGGATTACAGACATTGTCCCATAGAAGAGACACAAAAAAACATGATCCAGATGGAAAAGTACAACAGTATGCCAACGCACCCAATGAAGGCAAGACTAGATGATCTGGCATTGGGACGTCTAAAGCGTAGCAGCTTTGTGCATCGGGGGAAAAGACTTATAAGACAGCATCAAGAAGACCTATCCATGAAGACAACACCACTGAAGCCCACCCTATACCCTGTACCATGGGAGCAGGCCAGCAGTGCCCTCCAAATTAATACAACAGTCAGTGGTCTCACAAGTGGATGTGAGTATAATGATCTGCAAAAACGAACTGCTACATTGAGTATGATCCAAGAAAGCTATCCCGATCAATCATGGATACATGCCTATAAAGATGGATCAGCAACTAATGCTGTTAGGAATGGAGGTGCCGGTATCTTTATCTCATATCCTGACAACCACTATGAGACTAGGCACATTCCCACTGGTAAATTCTGTTCCAACTATACAGCTGAGGTTCTAGCTCTAGAGCAAGCTGCAAATATGATTTATAACACCAACTCTGACTGCCACCAGGTAGTCATCCTCACAGATGCACTGTCTGTCCTGCAAGCTCTCAAGGGTGGTAAACTCCCGCATCTGAGAAATGAACTAAACAAGGTAGCTGCCAAAAAGAGAACCATACTTCAGTGGGTACCATCTCATTGTGGTGTACCCGGAAATGAAAAGGCAGATAAACTTGCAAAAAAGGGAGGAGAATGTGAACAAGAAGATAATGAAGTCACATACTTTGAGAAAAAGAGAGCTATCCAGACTATCAGAAGAGAACAGAACCAACCCAAAGACGACTATCACACTCTCGACCGGCAGGGACAGACAACTATTTTTCGACTCAGGACAGGGCATAACAAACTGAATAAACACATGCACAAGCTACGATTGTCTGCTTCACCACTGTGCACATGTGGATTAAACGAACAAACTGCTGAGCATGTTCTACAGGACTGTCCTCTGTATGACCAGTTAAGAAAGATATACTGGCCCAATGACTCAACACTAAACTCAAAGCTATATGGAGTTAAAGAGGAACTTCAAACAAAAGTCGAATTCATCATGAGAACTCGTCTGACGGTGTAATCATCAAAGATGCGATCGCAAGAAGAAGAAGAAGAAGTTACATCTTAAAAAAACAAGTACTTTTCTGTTAAATGGATTGTCTACATTTGTTACAACATAAAATCAAGTACTTTTCTGATCAATTTATTAATCCATCTTAAAAGAACAAACTTTGCTGTCTACACTCATTCACATGTTGGAAACAATGAAAGAAATGCTTTATCTAAATCAGGATTTCTTAACCCATGGTTCACGAACGCTTTGGGAGTCCATGAATGGATTCTAGGGGGTCTGTGTATTTAATCTGAAGTTTAAAATGTAAAATATTAAATTAAGTTTTTATGTGGATGCTTTTTCATAAAATGGTCCATAGCCTTCATCGGACAATCAAAGTGGTCCACAGCCTTCATCGGACAATCAAAGGGGTTCATAGCTTCATCGGACAATCAAAGTGGTCCACAGCCTTCATCGGACAATCAAAGTACTCCACAGCCTTCATTGGACAATCAAAGTGGTCCACAGCCTTCATCGGACAATCAAAGTGGTCCACAGCCTTTATTGGACAATCAAAGGGGTTCATAGCTTCATCGGACAATCAAAGTGGTCCATAGCTTCATCGGACAATCAAAGTGGTCCACAGCCTTCATTGGACAATCAAAGTGGTCCACAGCCTTCATCGGACAATCAAAGTGGTCCACAGCCTTTATTGGACAATCAAAGGGGTTCATAGCTTCATCGGACAATCAAAGTGGTCCACAGCCTTCATCGGACAATCAAAGGGGTTCATAGCTTCATCGGACAATCAAAGTGGTCAACAGCCTTTATTGGACAATTAAAGGTATCCATAGCCTTTATCGGACAATCAAAAAGGTTCATAGCTTCATCGGACAATCAAAGTGGTCCACAGCCTTCATTGGACAATCAAAGGGGTTCATAGCTTCATCAGACAATCAAAGTGGTCCACAGCCTTCATCAGACAATCAAAGTGGTCCACAGCCTTTATTGGACAATCAAAGGGGTTCATAGCTTCATCGGACAATCAAAGTGGTCCACAGCCTTTATTCGACAATTAAAGGTATCCATAGCCTTTATCGGACAATCAAAAGGGTTCATAGCTTCATCGGACAATCAAAGTGGTCCACAGCCTTCATGGGCCAATCAAAGTGGTCCACAGCCTTTATTGGACAATCAAAGGGGTTCATAGCTTCATCGGACAATCAAAGTGGTCCACAGCCTTCCTCAGACAATCAAAGTGGTCCACAGCCTTCATCGGACAATCAAAGTGGTCCACAGCCTTTATTGGACAATCAAAGGGGTTCATAGCTTCATCGGACAATCAAAGTGGTCCACAGCCTTCATCGGACAATCAAAGTGGTCCACAGCCTTTATTGGACAATCAAAGGGGTTCATAGCTTCATCGGACAATCAAAGTGGTCCATAGCCTTCCTCGGACAATCAAAGTGGTCCATAGCCTTCATAGGAAAATCAAAGGTATCCACAGCCTTTATCGGACAATCAACAGGGTCCATAGCCGTCATTAGACAATCAAAGGGGTCCATAGTCTTCATCTGACAATCACATGGGCCCATCTCATTCATCAGACAAGCAAACGGGTACACTGCACTCATCTAACAATTAAAGGGGTCCATCACACTCATCTAACAATCAAAGGGGTCCATATCAACTGACAATCAAAGGGGTCCATATTATCAGACAATCAAAGGGATCCATATCATCTGACAATCAAAGGGGTCCATAACACAAAAAACGTTAAGAAACCGTGCTCTAAATGTTTCCTCAATGTCAAAAACCAGTAATTTGTTGTCTAATTTTGTTTGTTTTTTCACATTAAAAACAACTATTTTTTTGGTCAACAGTTGTTTTTATTCCTTTCAACATCTAAAAAACATGGACTGTGTTGTACAAAGTTGTTCATATCACTTTAAGGCATGGGCTTTGTTTTGTATATTAATTTTCATATTTCACAAACAAGTGATCTGAAATCTATTCTAATGATCTGCCTTTTAGCTCACTGTGGAACACTGAACTTCAATATGCTCTCCTCAAGCTAAAGTGACTTTTTTTTCTGGGCATTTTCATGTACGCCTCCAACAAATTCTTTGCCTTTTCAGGAATACTGGGTAACAGCTATTCAAAACATGGGGTACATGCCGGAGAGAGGCACTGTCATGATGTGACAAATTTCCCTCCATCCCATGTTAACATTCGCTGTAATTTTCCTATGACTGCACAATGTCTATTAAATGTACCGAAATAATACAGCACCCACATATGAATGCACACACAAAATTACTCTATACTAGCGCAAGTGAGGGGAAACAAAATTACAAACTGACAGATATAGTAAATGGGACAATAAACAATGAATGTAATCATGATATTATGGTAAGGAAGATTTTTCCAGAATCTTAGTTATAATTCTACGGAGGTTGACACTGCAGCCTTGTACTTTTCAGAAGGGATCTACTTCAGTATCCATGGATTTGAGCCGTGTTTTTCATTACATACTTCATAAGATGAATCAATTGTTTTGTTTTCTCAGCTAAAATGACCCAAACAGCATCAAATATAAACCTAGACTTTTCTTCAGACCAGATGTAATTCATAAGGGAAAATAATCTTTCAAAATATGTAAAGGTAAAGGATCCCGTTACATGCCCTATTGAGGCATAGTGGGAATATGGTGTTAGGCTCATATTTTCTCGACTGTCGGCACACTAGGGGTGATGTGGTCAGCATCACGCCGGCCACCTTAACCTTCCCAGAGTTGCTCTGGTACCCATTTGGGACTGGGTTGACCCAGGAGCCGTTTGCGGCCTAAAAAAAATCCCACCTCATCTGGGGATCGAACCATAGACCACTGAGCTAGGAAGCCAGTGCACTAACCACTATGCTACTGCGGCTCCAAAATATGTATTACCGTAAAATCTCGCATATAATACGCACAATTTTTGCCTGCTAAAACATGGGTGCGTATTATACGCGAGTACTAAAAAATACATCATTTTCGATATCGAAAGTAACCTACATTGGAAAGTCTGTCAAGTTTTTGTCACAATTTGACAGTGAAAGTGGTGCGAAATTGAATGTGCCATGTGTTCTTATGTGTCAGACAGTGTTGCAAAACGCATTTCGCACTCTTGGTCTTCAATCTGTTTTGGTATTAAGCTTGGTTGTGAAGTTTGTCATTTTATTATTTTGAGCCCTAACAATGAAGAGAAAATGTTATACTGCAGCAGAAAAGCTTTTAGTGGTAAAATATGCAGAATCTAACGGCAATCGGGCAGCAAGTCAACATTTTTCTATTAATGAGTGCAACATTCGATTATAGCGAAAAAACAAAGAGGCGCTGCAAGTGTTGCCTAGTAAGAAAAAGGCGAATCGTGGGTCACCACCAGATCTTCCAGACCTAGAAAAAACATTATTGGAGTGGGTAGTGGATAGAAGGCAACAAGGAATCGGTGTTTCATGCATTGAAATCCAACTTAAAGCTCTGGAACTTAAAAAATCTTGTGCAGGCACAACAGCATTTAAAGCGTCATATGGATGGGCAGTTCGTTTTATAAAGCGACATGGTCTTTCAGTTCACCGAATAACTACTATCGCGCAGCATCTTCCAGACGACCACGGAAAAAAGCTTCTGGAGTTCCAAAAGTTTGTAATCAAATTGAGAAAAGAACATATCTATGACCTTGCACAGATTGGAAACGCCGATCAAACGCCTCTGACTTTCGATATGCCCTACGACAGGACCATAGACACGAAAGACATAAAAACTGATGTCTATACGTACAACTGGACACGAGAAGTCTCACTTCACCGTTATGTTAGCAGATGGAGGAAAGCTGCCGCCTTTCATAATTTTTAAGAGAAAGACTCTATCAAAAGGAGTACAATTTCCGAAAGGTGTACACATTCGTGTTCATGCTAAAGGATGGATGGATGAAGCACTAACCATTGACTGGTTAAAATGTGTTTGGGCAACACGTCCAGGTGGTCTCCGAAAACAATCTTCCATGTTGGTGCTCGACTCGTTTCGGTGTCATCGGATGCCTTCTATCCAGAAGGAAATGACGAAAATCAAATCTGATCTGGTTATAATTCCAGGCGGCATGACCCGTCTGTTGCAGCCTTTAGATGTCGCTGTTAATAAGCCGATGAAAGATGCTATTCGTCGTAAATGGAATGCATGGTTAAGCGACGGTAATCACACATATACTGCTGGTGGCTGTTTGCGTCAACCGACTCTCACAGATGTCACAGAGTGGGTACTTGCTGCTTGGAAGGAATTAGATAAGACTATAATTCAACAAAGGCTTCCTCAAATGTTGTATTTCGAATAAACTTGACGGCAGCGAGGACGACGTTTTGTGGGAGAAAGAACAGGTGTCATCGGATGAAGATGATGGCGATATTTATTATGATGGCACCAATAATGGCATTGACTCAACAACACTAGATGAGCTTCTTTCTAGTGAGAGTGATGATGAGGGAGTCCAAAGTACCTAAAATTTAGGTGTTGCGTACCTATTTCTGTTTGTTATTATACTTTCAGTTTTTTTAACAAATGTTTCATAAAATAATATCTTGAAAAATTATGGTGCGTATTATACACGAATTTCCATTTTACCAGAAAATTTTGGACTAAATCAAGCATGCATATTATACACGAGTGCGTATTATACGCAAGATTTTACGGTACTTCCAGGTAAGAACATTACAAGATGTGTAACTTTCTTCTTGTTGAAATGTGGCACATTATTTTTGTTTTTAAAGTGAACACAGACTTCACACAACTTCTTGGAAACTGACTTGAATCTGAACCATTTGATTTCTTGATTCATCAGATATGCTTATAGACAAGTCACCTCAACAAAGTGTTGATTCTTCCAATGTCGAACACTGATGGCAAGAACCAGACAAGCCACTGGAACTAGAGGTAAAAAGACGATGCTGGCAATGGACAGCATACACACTAAAGAAACCTGCTCATTGCATCACAAGGCTGTACTTGTTCTGGAATCTCCAAGGTAAGAGAGTTAGAGCGAAACAAAAAAAAAGACATCAAGAAGGGAACCATAGACAGATAAGAAAGGAATGAAGACACAGAAAGACCACAAATGAATGGCAGAGGACATGAAGGCTTGGCAAAAATTAAAGGCTTATGATTCTCACACAGTCAAAGAGCAATTTTAATGAATATCAAAGGGGCTGATAGTACTTGACACTTTGAAGATAGCAGATCAGTTACGTTATAACTATTTTCATTTCAGCAGGGCATACTTAATGCATTTGGCACCTGAGGTGGATCCTTTCTTTGGCACCTCCTTTAAACCATCATCATCATCAGATGCCATCTCTCCATTGAAACTGGTAATAATGGATATCATAAATCCTATGCATCATCATCATTAGACAATCTTTGAATCGAGGACTAGAATGTAAATAAAACCTGGATATCCAACATCGTTTGTCTCTTGCCTTGATAGTGCAGTCTGATAGACTTTCCTGTCCATCTCTTGATCTTCCCATTTATAGTGCTGTCTTCCTCTCGTACATTTACCTTCAACTCTTCTTTATATTACAGTCTTACTTCTATTTAATATAGCCTATATATTTTAGCTATCTAATTTTGATCTGCATTAATTCTTGTAAATAAACACACATAAAAATATACCATGCTTGCAAGTAGGTTCTTTAACAGTATAGAACTGGCACAATTGTGTCCGATGGCACCCCATCCTAGCTGTTACCCTAGGCAGACCACCCACCTCTCTTCCCCATGTATTATGCCACTGCAATTTAGGCAGTACAAGAAGACAACTCACACAGGAGCCTAATTCTGCAGCTGCAAAAGGTCAAGGTAGTCCCATAGCAGACACTGCCGCAGGGGAGTGAAGTGTTAGAGACTTCACTATACTAGTCCACCATTGAGAGATGGAACCAATCCATATTAGATAGTTCAGCATGTGCTTCTCACTTGCCCAGGACTATCCACATAAATAAGAAGTTACTGCCTGGCTTCCCTACAATCACATTCTATACAGCACCACTCAACAGCTACAGAACACATGCAACTTCTTCAGTTTGGCACTGGCTGTCAAAGAGCGATCCTAGTTAATAAAAAAAAAAAGACAGCTCAAATCTGACAAATTAGCCCAATGCATCGCAATCAGTAATGCAGCACATTACAATTATTTTGCTGTTTTGAAAAAGAACCCCGCTGTTATTTCGTCATATTTAAGTAATTCAGAAACTAATTTCTTTATCACGTTGGGATAAAATGTTTGTCCTCGCACATTTGTAGTTTTAATAACGGAGAATTTACAGCTGCAGCTGATTCTGTAATGCATATATCTTAACCTTTAACTTGTTTAATTTGGTTATCGAAAAAAAAAAAAGCTGTTAGGGCCTAAGTACTTTCAAAGAACTGTTTAACTGCTTTTTGAAAATGTTTTTGACACATTAAATTAAAATAAAGAGAAAAAAACACGGGGAAGAGTAACGTTTCAGGACTCTTTCCAAAGCTGGAAAGACATTTTACACCTACATAACCCAAAGCTTATACTCTTGACCATCAAAATCACAGGAATCCTAAACCTAACCCTAACGATGTGGGTGACTTAATTGGATGGCATCGAAGAAGACGTCACACTTTTGTTCATTTCAACTGTAAACTTTCGAAGTAGGCCTAGTTTACCGAAAGACGTCTGCTACTGTGATTACATTACAAGATGACAATTACTGACACCTATGTTCACTCACCCACAAACTGAGGAAAGAACAAGCAGGATTTAGAAAGAACAGAAGATGTGTAGATCATATATTTACTCTCAGGAACATTATAGAGCAGTGCTCAGAATGGCAAAGACAGCTGTACATTAATTTAGTTGATTTTGAAAAGGCTTTTGACAGTATACATAGGGACAGTTTATGGAAAATACTGAGGGCTTATGGAATTCCAAGCTGCATAGTGTCAATCATAAAAAGCCTCTATGCCAACTTTACGTGAAGTATTGGGCAGAGCAACCTAACCTTTGAGGTGAAGACAGGAGTACGACAGGGATGCCCCTTATCAACCACTCTATTTTTAACAGTCATAGACTGGGTGATGTGCCAGACAACAGAGGGCAGTCCAAGAGGAATAAGATGGACTACATTTTCTACATTGGAAGATCTGGAATATGCAGATGACATTGCACTACTAACACATTCACATCAACACATCCAGAGAAAAACGGATAGACTTAATAAGTATAGCCAGCAGGTGGGCTTGAACATCAATTTAACCTTTAGCACGCTGCGGGCGACACATGTCGCCGAAGATAACCTATGCTCTGCACGCTGGAGCTGCCATGTGTCGCCTTACGGATATCACCGTTTCTAGCATGAGGACTTGTGTACACGTGATTTCAGCCCCGTATGTTAAGTTGTAATGTTATTTGCAAGAGAGTTAGCATCTTAAAAAAGCGATGGGTGTATCCGCATTTATTTTTTGTAAATTTTTTAAATCGAAATGAATCTGCATCAACACACAGGCCATTTTTGCTCTAATTTTATTGGATTCTGACGCCATGCATATAAGCGCTGATATCGGTTCTCAGAATATGTTGGAGGGCTGGGATGGAAAAGAAAGTAAATTGGCCTTTCAAGTATGTATAATGTTAGGGGTTAACATCAGGAATAAAAGATTTAGAATTTCGGCCGAATGTCACAGCTGACAGAGCGTTTTTGCTTTGCTACATGATGGGTGTAACGATCGTCATTTGATTTGTATTGGTCTATTGGTCAAATGACTTTCATTGAGATGCAAGGGATATGGATGAGTTTGCTGGTTATTTTTTTAAATTTTTTTTTAAATTTTAAAAAATAAAAAAAAAATATTTTTTTATTATTTAAAATTTTTTTTTTTTCGTTTTTTTCATCTTTCCTTTCCTCTCTTCCTATCACATCTCAATATGTACACAAACATAGCAATTGACAGAAAAAAAAACGGATAGACATTAAGGGTAAGTATAGCCAGCAGGTGGGCTTGAACATCAATTTAAAGAAGTCAGAGGTCATGACGCTCAATGTGAGCAACCCTGAGCCCATATCAGTAAGGAATCAGCAACTGGTACAGACAGACACCTTCACATACCTAGGATGCATAGTAACACCAGACAGCGGGGCAAGCAAAGACATCAACAACAGAATGAACAAAGCAAGAACAGCCTTTTTTAGCCTAAACAACATCTGGAAGTCCTCTCAATACAGCACAAGCACAAAATTAAGATTATATCAGAGCTGTGTGCATTCTGTGCTTCTCTGTGGTGTGGAATGCTGGAGAGTTACAGAGAAGGAAGTGTCGAAATGGACCTCTTTTCACACAATTTGCCTAAGAAAAATTCACTGAATCTTTTGGCCGAATACCATCACCAACCAAGATCTGCTTACTCGGAGCAAGGAAGAGGACATGCACACCATCATAGCTGGCAGACGCTGGAGCTGGGTTGGTCATGTCCTCAGAAGAGACCCCGATGCCATCACAAGAACAGCTATGCTTTGGACCCCTGAAGGAAAACGAAAAAGAGGCCGACCAAAAACAACTTGGCGGAGGACTGTGGAGGCTGAGATGCAAAGAATGAACCAGAGTTGGGGCACTGTACGAAGGATGGCCACCGACTGAGCAAAGTGGAATAAATTTGTTGTTGCCCTACAAGACGCCACTAGGCGTGATGGCCACTGACTGCTTTGACGGTCGGCGGCTAAGGATCAATGAAGAAGATGTTCACGTACGGCTTCTAAATCCATTATGAAGAATTTAAGTGTGAGAAAATGTGATCAGGTTTAAACATTTCAAGCAACAGACCTTGCTCACGAGCACCAGACATGATTCATTCATACTTTCATCTAGGGCCTAAAAGTCATTTGGCCTACTACAAGTGGAACAAACTAAACAATGTTAACAGACCAATGCAGTGCATGTTGTGCCTAGCTTAGTACAAGGCTATTTAGTGGGTCAGACATCTGAGCAGGAAATGACACATAAGAAAATGCATAAAAAAGACTTACTCAAAAATATGGAATTGTAACAAACTCTGGTGAGCGTTTGTTCTTTCTGTACCACTTTTGAGTCACCCGATGGCCACTTCTCCTTTGCAAGTTGATTTATAAAGTTAACAATCGTAAAACATGAACTCAGTGAGTACATCGTAACTTTGAATTTAAAACCAAAGAAAAAAAACTGCATAATAATCTTAGTGATAAATTTAATAATTAATATATTTTAAATGCCAACATTCTTCAAATTAATTAAACATAAAAATTTTCTTACAAGCCGGTAGAATGGGAAATGCAACTTGGCATATTAGTTTTAATCCAATAAAGGAGACAATTGAACTTCAGAAACAGAAGACTCCACACTCTGAAAGAAAGCGAAAGGACAGAAACGCTGAGTTCCGGTTGTTAGAATAGCTTCCTTCAGTCATAACCGACTACGGAAGCTGCTTTACCCCCTGGTGTTCATTTCGGCGTGTTTCTTTCTCTTCTGGTTGTTGTGAGAACTTTTTTTTCGCCCAATCTGAGGAGGTGCCTTTAAAAAAAAAAAAATATTAATTATGAAAAATATCTCGTTCAACCTCTGATGGGTTATAATTAGAATATATATTGTTTTCAATCCCAAATAATATGAACAACTGCCGATATGGGAAGGTGGCATCACACTAGTCAAATCATTGTAAATAAGGCAAATCACAATTATAATTATGCTTGTATGTTAAAAAAAAACAACCCAAACAAACACGAGATAAAACCGAACAATATCAAGCAGAAAATCCAAACAAGAATTGGTGCCTGTAAGGAGCATCGCTACTTTGTGCATTGGGCAGCTTTATCCGCCCTGGTTGCTGGATTTCATGTCTCTCTTGCACACATCTTTGAACCTCAGTTGCGGTCGCCCGGATACTGAAAATGTAATTTGCTGAAAGCAGGAAAAGGAAAAGCCTTTTTTTAAAAAGGCGCGGTCGTGTAGACGCATTTAACATATTAAAATGTCATCATATATTTATAAGAACTTCTCCAGAAATGTTATACAAAACTACTAATCAAGGGTCTAGGCAAAAACGGTAGTTGGAGATCTAGTAGTCTGAAACTTAATTTATACTTTAGGAATGAATCATAACATTCGAAACATACCTGGCAAGTGAGACTTGAGAGAGACTTTGGAAACTGGATTGATGATAGGGAAGTGTTTATTACGTTTTTTTATGCTTGTTTTTAGTGCCCTTAAATTTATTGTGTAATTGTTACATTAAATTTTAGTATCAATATTAAACCTAAAAAACCTCTAAAACTAAAGCTATGAACTTTTATAACGAGACCTTTGATATCATCTTGAACGGGGAAAAACTACAGAAAGTTGAAAGTTTCAATTATTTAGGCAGTAAAATGACTCAGGATGGTGACACAACAAGAGAAATCCATACTAGAATTGCTTTGGCAGCTAGCGCCTTCAATAGATTATCTAACATTTGGAAATTACGATCATTGAATATACATACCAAGCTTCGTCTGTTTAATTCAAATGTTATCTCAGTGTTAACATACGGCTGTGAGAGTTGGAAAATAACAAAATCATTGGAGAACAAGCTGAATAGATTCGAGAACAAATGTCTTAGAAAACTCATGAACATCAGTTGGAAAGAATTCAAGACTAATCGACAAATAAGAGAAGACTCTAGGCAGAAATATGTCTCCGACTATATAAGGAAAAGACGATGGTCATATATCGGTCATGTCCTACGAATGCAAAACAACAGAATACCACTACAGGCGCTCACTTGTGTTCCTGAGGGTAAGAGGAAAAAAGGAAGACCAAAAGAAACACTCAGAAGAACAATAATAAGAGAAGGAAGAACGTTGGGCCTAAATAATGTGCAAGAGTTAAGAGGAGTGGCGTCACAACGAACAACCTGGAGAGCACTGGTTTCTGCCTTATGCGCCGTGTTTGGTGCTTAAAGAATTTATTATTATTATTATTATCAATATTAAGACCAGGTCCCGCAACGGCGACCGTTGCCTCAATTGACTGTGTGTGGTGTTCCCGGAAACGGGGCCTCCCAGATCTGAGGCACAGTTACGTCTCAGCTCCGATGACGCTCACTGGTGCAGCCACTTCACTGAACTATTGTATGGACATGAGGTATAGCATACACATAGGCGTGAGGTGGCAGGGAAGCAAACCCATAAAAATTGCTTGCTGAAATCGGATGTATCGGGCCGAAAGACGCAAATATCACAGCATGGCTGTAAGCAACGACACAACGTGCTTACCGCTCAAAACTAATGACCAGAATTGTAAGATGGAGATATGGCTAAGAGCGAACGCAAACAAACGAACAAGACCAGGTCATATCAAAAGCTGTTTTCGCGTAAAACAGCGGTTCGCAACCCCCGGGGAGTTCGAGAAGATATGAGGATTATTTTATAAATAACTATATTATACTACTTAAATATTCGAATTTTAGTAGCGTTCGTATAAAATGTTGTAGGCTGAAAGAGAGCGCTCAGGCCATTTAAAAAATGATGCATTTCATCAGCCATCTAGGCGAAACCATGTCACCATTTTCCTGCTACGTACTGTACACAATAGCATAAATTTAGTTTAAATGTTTAAAATGCCTACTGTCAGCATGACATTTTCTCTACCCACTCTAACGGTTTCACTACTGTTAGCATGAAATTTTCTCTACCCACTCTAACGGTTACACTACTGTCAGCATGAAATAAGTCAGTGCACAAAGGAAATTTATTACTCACATTAAAAGGAAGCCATCCACATTCTTTGGACAAGTTACGAGAAGAAGAAAACTGTAATATAATTTAACAACAAGAAAGATGGAAGGATAATAAGACAATGGACGACAAATAGTGAAGATACTGGGTAATTTGAGATGATGGCACGGACAAAAGTCATAAAGAAAATTAATAAATATTATTGGAGACAGGAAGTTGTGGTGATATATGACAACGTTCGTCACCAGACATGGTACCTGGATAAGAATAAATAGTACTCATCCTGGCAGAAAATTTGAGCTTGAACTAGAACATTCGAAACTAGGCGAGAGACGAAATAGGAGCGACAATAATTTGCTTGATTTGTTCTATATCAAGTTCAAATCAGTTATATATTACATCAGATCAAGTGGTTCCTCAGCATGAAAGGGTGGCATGGATCTAGATTGGTAGAATAAAAAAGGTAGTGCAGGTCTTACTAGAAAAAAAAAACGGCCAACGTTAAGACTGCAAGGTCTTCTTTAGGGGCAAACGAACAAAAAGATTAGATTAAAAGAAATGAGACTTATCTAACTGCATTCAGAAAAAACTGTAATGCTGCCGTCTCTTATTCTCCACTGAAACATCTTCCAGCATCAACAACTTCCATCATGTACTACTGCCCCCTCTTCCTCCAACGCCGAGCAGTAGCTATTCAGTTAAGCGACATTCCTTCTCTGCTCATAAGAAGGTAATACAACTTTCTGAATGTACTGTACGCTTTATTTCCATTCTTCATTACATACAGGGCATGAAACAATCGTAGCAGTTCTGCTCACGCAGGAAGTATGTATAAGATCACTTCACGTACTCTCGCAGTGGTGCTTTTTTTATAGCAATTTATTTTACGTGATGGTGGTGCCAGCCCCAGTCTATATCAAGCTTAAATATCTCCAGTCACAGCCTCATCTTGCTCGCACTGTACGACATGCATGCAGCGGTTACTTCTCTACCTCACCAAGGACAATACGGGACATGTTCTGAATAGTGCAACAATTTTGTTATAGGAATAAATTTCATTAAAACTTGGGAAACGACATCAACCAACAGAAATAGAATTCAGTGATATAACAGCTAGGCGACCTAGATTTAAGAAGGCTTGGAGAAAAAAACGTGCGCTCACGCGCGCGCACAGACATACAAAATTATGAATTATTATTTACCACATAATCTTGCTTTTTTTCTCGGGGGGTCGATGTGAACTGTTAAGTTCTTTTCGCGTGGGAGTTAAGTGTTTGAAATTCTCACCAAAAAAAAAAAAAAAAAAAAAAATTTAACGGGTTCCAGGACAGAAATGTGGTAGCGTCATTCTCCAGTCTACCAAGTTGTAAATGGATACCTGCGGTGGCGGTTCCAGGGGGTTGTCATTGGGGGTGCTGCACTGTTCATTCATTTAAAATACTATACATAATACTCACAAATTGTGACCACCATGTGAAATATCAACCCAGACACAAATGATTAGTGTCTTATCTCATCTAAAATCTGTCAAGAAGTTCTGAAAAGTTATTTTAAAAGTTTACTGCAACTAGGAGTAATCATTGTCAGTCGTAGCAGCTTCCCGAGTCTCAAACCGGTTACACGGACATGTATGCTACTATTTCTCGTGTTTAAAATTGTCATTGTAACTTCCCTTTAATTTGCTCATTGCACTTGAGCTGTGGATGGCTGCAGCTCTGGTTAAAAAATTCAAACCAGTCGTAGTTCGCCTCTAGCTGTGTGTATGACAAGCATTCGCTTATAAGAGGTCAAAGTCACTTGACCTGCACTTTTTTCAGCACTTTTCCCCAATACGGTGTTAGATAATTTTTTTTTGTTTCTATTTAACCCTTCCGGTGTAACCTCAATTTTTTGGTCTGTCCGTATTATGTATTATAATGTAGAGAGAGGAAGGGAACTGATCATCCCATCTCATAAAAAAGCTAGCCCTAGTATGGTGAAGTCTCTAACATTTCAATCTCGTACGGCAGTTTCTGCAATAGGACCACAGTTACCTTTGTATCCAGCAAATGATAAGAAGAAATAATGCCATAAGCAAAAAGTGGCATCTAAAGTTGCAAAGACTAAATCTCACTATTAACGATCGAGATTCAAGAAGGCTTAAGAAACAAATAAACAAACAAACACACGCAATTAAAAATGTTCATTTATCCTATATGAAACAGATGATGAGAAGGGATAATGCCATAAGCAGAAAGTGGCAACTGAATGTACGAGTACTTGTACTATCTAAAATTACAAACACTGTATACCAAAACTATGGCCCATCACAGTTTGAACAAGATATTTTTCTCAATTAAAAAAAAAACAAATTAAATAAATAAATAAAATGAATAAATGAAATAAATAAGCTGGACATTAAAGTTGATGATTCTTATATTTTAGCTGGACTTGATTTATTTTGACTTATCTTTGCCAACGCAATTAAAGATTGTCGCTTCTTTTGTATTCTTTTTTTATTTTGATACCGTTGTCTGGTTCACCAACTTTGTCACCAACTTTGTCACCAACTTTGTCAATACTACTACGGAGATTTATGACTATGAGTCCGAATTGCGTAGTGATGTTTCTCCAAATACAAACTGGCCATCAAATACTGCATTAATTCTCACAATCTTTTGCCTTTTCTCTGTTTATTTTTAGACCCAATTGATTTTAATCAACTGCTCTAACTGTGTCCTGTATCTGGTCACGATTTCACGACCGAAGAGCCAAGGTTACTAGCAAAACTTAGATCATCAATCCGGTTTGTCAGAGTTCACTGAGTTATTATTGATTTATGTTGTAGGTTTCATAATCTAATCTGTGGCCAGCAGAACTGTCTTCAAGCCTTTCCTAACTGTGGTGGTTTTAGAGGTTATTGATGTTAAAAAGTAAGAGTCAACAGAATGAGGTCAAGCTATGTAAGTCCCTGAGTCTAATAGTTGATGATGATGATGTATTCTCAGGGTACCTAACCGCTACCACTCTCAGATCTCACTCTGTGTAATATTTTAGGTTCTATTATGTTATATGGCTACGTGTCTATGGTAATGTATGTGTGGTGATATGATGATAACTTAAACACAACTGTAACTCAATATAATGAACTTAAGTAAGACAGTGGTTAAAGTTATAAAATTACTTTACAATTTTTATTTTCCTGATCCTCAATTTTTTTTGGAAACAGGAATGTTCAACTCAAAAGAAATATGTTTATATACAAATTTAAATAAATATGAAGGACATCTTGTCCAATAAATGTTATTACTAAAATGTTTCTATAATTGTATCCCCTGCTGAAGTAATAATGTCTTAAGAGATGTCACTAGTGTGAGGGACTGGTCTTCTCATCACGCCACAAGAAAGTTTATTGAAAGTGTGGAGAATAAAATATAATGAGATGTCATGAGCCCTCAAGATTTGGGCTTATCTTATTTTTCAGTTGAAAGTGGATGGCGTGCTGGAAATACTGCACACTCTTTCACAGCAGTGTCTTCTGGAGGCGGCTACTACAGTTTGACTTCAAATTAAAAGCAACCGGCAAGTTGCCTCGTATTTTGCAGCTCCAGGTTATGTCTCACGTGGTAATAGGTGATGCAACCCTGCAACAAGAGGAACAATTCCTCCCTAAGTACACTTTTTATATATCTCCACAACTAACAACTAAACATCATTAAGCATTCTTTGTGATCAGTTGCATGTGCTAACCAATAGCTTCAGTCCCTAATTTTATGTGACTTCTTCACACTCAGTGGGTATCTTCTCCTTCACACATGGCTTCAACGCCCCTGTCACTTTAAACCTTTTTTTCCTTCCATATCATCAGCTGGGGTACACACTTTTCTTTTTCTCTTTCTAGTGATCTGTTAACTCTTTTAGTATGACATCCTATTTATTTTTTCCAAGGGTTATTGGGACACTGTGGCCTGCAGAAAACTGCCAGTAGTTTCTGGACTTACAATCGTATGATTTGTAATGGTAATATGCAAACACAATGTAAATTCATCCCCCCCCCCCTTTCCCAAGTCTGCTTAGGCATGTGCTTGCTAGGATGTTGTAATTCTTTTCCAATGGCAATGTCGTACAACACAAATTTATGGCTCACACCCTTGTGGCCTGTACATACATATACAATTAATAAAGTCAATTCTCTTACCGCATATAATGAATCATTCACACAATGAACCAGATGACTAGCAGAACGATGGCACAAAATTCAGACTGCTGTCGTCCAGAACGTAAAACTTATTCAGAAAAGCTCCCCTTCTGTTCTCATCTTGGCACTGCGGTTATAATTTTCAAATGGCGTTCTAGCCTAGAATGCGTTACATGTTATCAATCTCACTAGCCAATGAAACAACGCGTCCAAAATTTGACTCTTTTGAAAACCCCAAGCATTGAGTGTTAATCAGTGCGTTTGCTAGTCTGATTTTATTTATTTTTATTTCTGTCATATCTCAGCCATTTATGGACCGATTTCAACAGTTAAAATTGATTATTAAACTGCCCTTTGGCCTCTATCATCCTATTTAGTTTTCATCTAACTATTCTTCATCGTTTTCATCTATGTAATTTTATTGTAATTATTTACTCTTTCTTCCTAACCAAATAGATTTTCTAAGGCAAGATGATGTAATATAAGGGACATTGTTATGGTAAGATATTAAATAATATTAGCGCTAACATTCAGAACATCCCTTTTATTTACTCTCTTTATTTAGAAAGCAATACATTATCTAAGCTTTTCCCCCTCCGCCCCGAACAGATTTGGTTTTAGTTTTATTTTCAAACGCATAAGTTAGGCTTGTTTTTTCCTTTTTAACCCACCCTTTCCCCCCTCTCCCTTTTCAAGACGAAGTAACAAGTTGGTTTTCTGCCATACTTTCCGGCTTTCGTCATAAAATATTGGGAAGGGTAACGCGAGCTGCGTGTGTGTTTGGGGGATGGGACTCACTAAGCTTGGTCTTAGAAAAATTCAAATCTTGTGCCAATCGTGGACTGTTTTGATAGGCGATGTCCTTGATGCAACATTTCAAATATTGTAGTTATTTATAGTTACAACCTTCACTAAATTATAGGGCGGGTGTATATGCGTTTGCGGGTGGTAACCCTTTTAAACGATAATAGTAGAAAAATTTCAAACATTGTGTCCAATTCTTAGTAGAAATCACACGGTCACAAGATGGAAGGCACGTACAAAGCAAGGCAATACTCTATTTTTTTTTTTTAAAATGACGGACAGTATGCCATCAAGGCAAGAGGCAGACAGCGTTGGCTATCCATTATAGCTATCTTTTGATGCCAATATTGATCTTGATCTAATTTGACTATCTGGGTGTAGAAAACGTGCCACATATTAAAAAATACGATGCAGGGGAGAGAACATATGTATTTTTAAATCCAGGAACAGTAGCAACCCCTTGAAATAACAACATGTACTCTGGTGTGGGTAGAATTCCTTGGCAATTTTCAAATATAATAGTGGGGTTTATAGGGTGTAATTTTACGTTACTAGATTTTTGAATCGGGGAATTTGAGCGGGGTGTTAAACGGATTGACTTTATCACACTAACAAGTCTCAAGTCGAGTCTCAAGTCTCTAACAGTAGTTTTTAAGCAGAGTACTGTCTCATTTTTGGTCTAAAATTGTTTATATCCACAATCACATTTGCTCGAAAAAAATAAATGACTAAAATAATAATAATAAATAACTCTCTTTATTTGTATTACTTTATTTATTGACTACTTTTATTTGATCAAAGAGTATATGTAATATTTCTTCATAAAATTACTTAGTAACAGTGTTTCTTTTTCAGTTTTACATTTTAGAATATGTTTATCGGTACAGCGAATTCGTTAGCCACAGATGTCAAGTTCCGAGTTGAGTCGCTAATAGAAATCTTGCATGTGGAGTCTCGAGTCGAGTCGTTGTAATTCGAGTCGATTGACTCGAGTCAAAAACACTGGTAGTGAGTAAGAACAGCAATGGCGGCAACAGGAATCCTAGCCACACCAGAGTACATGTTGTTATTTCAAGGGGTTGCTACTGTTCCTGGATTTAAAAATACATATGTTCTCTCCCCTGCATCGTATTTTTTAATATGTGGCACGTTTTCTACACCCAGATAGTCAAATTAGATCAAGATCAATATTGGCATCAAAAGATAGCTATAATGGATAGCCAACGCTGTCTGCCTCTTGCCTTGATGGCATACTGTCCGTCATTTAAAAAAAAAAAATAGAGTATTGCCTTGCTTTGTACGTGCCTTCCATCTTGTGACCGTGTGATTTGTATCTGCTAAGGTGAGAAATAATACACCATTAACTCCAACATCCAACGTCTGTGAATGTCTGGGTCGACTTCAGGACCTAGAATCCACAGTTTTGTAGAGTGTCACGAGAGCGACCATCGCCAATGAGGCATATTTTGGGTGCTTAGGTATGATTTTACATCTTGTAGCGGTCTTTCTTCCCGTACAATCTTGTTATCGTTTCCCATACTTAATCTTATTACCTTTGTTTTCTCCCAAGGTATTTGCAGACACAGTTGCTGTGGCCTCGCATGAAGTATTTTCATTCTATCTTGCATCTGACTACGGTTATGAAACATGCGAGCTAGGTCGTCTGCAAAATCTGGATCGTCACCCGTGTGTTACCGAGGTCCGAAAGGGGAGGAAACAATAGTAACACTGTAACCTACCAAACATGTAGTAAGAAACGACTAAGGAGGGTTGGGCGCGGGGCCGGTTACCACCATCAGCTACATACATTTTAGCCACAACAACTTGTACAAACAAAATGGACAGGTCAATCAATCAATCAATACCCTTTAGCTCCCCGAGGAGCATAGGCCTTCAACAAACACATGCCAAGTCTTCCTGTCCTGTGCCATCCGCTCAAATTCTTTCCATGTTTTCCTCATCATTTTCACCTCTGTTTCCAGTTCTCTTCTCCATGTGTTTTTTGTCTACCTCTGCCTCTCTTTCCCTGTGGATTCCAGAACAAGGACTGCCTTGTAATGCTATCAACAAGTTTCCTCAATGTGTGTCCTATCCATCGCCAGCGTCTTCTTCTCAGCTCTTGTTCCACTGGCACTTGTTTGGTTCTTGTCATCAATTCCACATTTGTGACTTTGTCATACCATTTCAGTCTTTCTATTCTACGCAAGCACCCGTTTATAAAAGTCTAGCTTTTTGGTTGTTGTTTTTGTTGTTCTCCATGTCTCAGAGCCGTACAATAGGACTGACTTGACATTTGAGTTGAAGATTCTTATTTTCGTGTTGGACTTGATTTCTCTTGTTCTCCATATGTTTCCCAATGCAATGAAAGCTCCTCTTGCTTTTTGTATTCTTATTTTGATATCACTGTCTGTCCCTCCAACTTTGTCTATATTACTTCCAAGATATGTGTACGATTCTAAATCTTTTAGCTGTGTTTCTTCAAGTCCAACCTTGTTATCATTTCTTGCATTTATTCTCATAATCTTTGTCTTTTCCCTGAGTATTTTCAGGCCCACTTGTTGTGACCTCTCATCGAGAATTTTCATTTTCTCTTGCATCTGATTATGGTTATGGGACAGAAGAGCCAAGTCATCTGCAAAATCCAGATCATCAAGCTGTTTAGTCAGACTCCACTGGATTCCATTTCTGTTGTGTGATGTCAATACTGAAATAAAAAATCAGTCATCCAAGACAAGAAGAAGGTCCTCTGGTAAGGACGCAAATGACGCAACACAGCAGTTGCTTGCTTTTAAAAATTCAACCACAAGCCCTAGCAACACTGTTTATACGTCATCATCACGTGCCCTCTTTTTTTTTTCCCCCTTCATATCGAACGTTGGCTTCATTGAATCTCCAATGTCTTCTGCCTCTTGTCTTGCTTATTAGAGTTTTACTGTGCGTAAATAGACGTGTTCGCTAGCATTGTGTGTGTAGTTCCATTAAGCTTCATTATCACAAATACAACTTTGTCCAACATTAATATATTCCTATATAATAATGAATTAGTATAATTTTATCAATTTTGTCAGCTGTCCCAAAATTTTGTAATGTTCCTGATATCAATGCAAGTTCTTTGAAAGGGGTTACCATCTATGATTCTTGTTTTTCAATTTTTGAATATTGCAGTTATTTCCCTTTCCCCACTATCACTTTCACACATTTGTTTTAAAACAACCCACGCGATTTATTATTTCTTATATGCAGTGGCGTATTTATGAATCTTTTGGGGTAGGGGGAGCTTTTTAGACTGAGTGACATAGCTCAGTCTTAAAAGCGCTCCATTTCCCAATATCTAAGCCAAACTGAAACCATTGTGGAA
This sequence comes from Oreohelix idahoensis, assembly GCA_024509875.1. NCBI lineage: Eukaryota > Metazoa > Mollusca > Gastropoda > Stylommatophora > Oreohelicidae > Oreohelix > Oreohelix idahoensis. The sequence continues at coordinate 123,501 of JAMPIV010019186.1, read as the reverse complement.
GGAAAACGATATAGCTCTTCATACCAAAACCATATTAATGAAGACACTTGTCATGTCAGCAATTTTGTGTCCACTTATAGCAAGGGTTCTTAACCTTTCTTGTTACATGAACCCCTTCGAATGTCTGGTGAAGATTACGGACTTTCTTCGATTGTCTAGTGAAGGTTATGAACTTTATTGATTGTCTGATGAAGGCTATGGACCTTATTGATTGTCTGATGAAGGCTATGGACCTTATTGATTGTCTGATGAAGGCTATGGACCTTATTGATTGTCTGATGAAGGCTATGGACCTTATTCATTGTCTGATGAAGGCTATGGACCTTATTCATTGTCTGATGAAGGCTATAGACCTTATTCATTGTCTGATGAAGGCTATGGACCTTATTCATTGTCTGATGAAGGCTATGGACCTTATTGATTGTCTGATGAAGGTTTATGGACCTTATTGATTGTCTGGTGAAGGCTATGGACCTTATTGATTGTCTGGTGAAGGCTATGGATCTCTTTGATTGTCCGATGAAGGTCATGGACCTCTTTGATTGTCTGGTGAATGCTACGGACTTCAATTGTCTAGTGAAGGTTTTGGACCTCTTTGATTGTCTGGTGAAGGTTATGGACCCTATTTATTGTCTGGAGAAAGCTACAGGCTTGTTTGATTGTCTGGCGAAGGCTACGCACCCCTTTGACTGTCCAGTGAAAGTTACGGATCCCATTGATTGTCAGGTGAAAGCTGCCGACCCCTTCGATTGTCTGGTGGGCTACGGACCACTTCCTAAAAAAATGTGCATAGATGCATAATGAAAATTGTTGGTAATAAAAAATACATTTTATTACATAGAAAAATAGTAAAACTTTTGGTCAAAAAAGAAAATTTATATATTTAGGTTACGTACACAGACCACTTAGAATTCATTCAGAGACCCCATGGTGTCCGTGGAGCACAGGTTAAGAATGTAAAGCTTGGACGTTAAACTCTGAACGTCTTCTTCATATACTGTGTCCACTTGCGTACCACGATCACGTGCCTTCCACTATTTCTTGTCATCCCAGTGCTTTATGTTACTTCAGTTGTTGTCTTCTTTCCATGCCACGATGTTAAAACTATAGTATATACTGATGGGTACGTATTCCGTGCTGCGAAATCAGGATGGAGCGTATTGTCTGATGAAGGTTAAGGACCTCTTTGATTGTCTATTGAAGGTTATGAACTTCTTCGATTGTCTGGTGAAGGCTACGGACTTCTTCGATTGTCTACAGTAAGGGGCAGGGTCGCTGCTGAGCGTAAATTATTTACTTATTTAGTCGTTCTTTCTCTACCCTGGGTTGAGAGGTTTGACAGAGGGAGCGCGATGCTATGCTATCGGCTGTCTTCTTCCTAGCCTGGTTCAAAAACTAGTCCTCGCTCCTTCAGAGATTGTCTAATGTTGTCCTCCCAGCGAATTCTGGGTCGTAATGGAGGTCTGGATCCCCCGCTCTTGGTTTTCTATATTTGTCGCGGTACACGATCTTCTCCCACTTTTCAGAAACGGCCAAAGTATCGTAATAAGGACTGTTTTACTCGGGTCTGCTGGGCTAGGTTTAGAGGCCATAACGTACTGTCTTGTTGCGTCCATGTCTCTTCTTGTTACTTCAACCATCTTCCTCATATCTCATCTCTGAGGTTTGGAGCTGGCTTTTGTGGGTTTTAGTCTTTGCCCATGACTCGCGTCCATAGGCCAAGACTGGAACATAGGTGAGGTGGTATATAGCCATCGTCGTCTTCATGCCAATTTCTCTTTTGCTGAGGAATCCTCGATTTATCGCCTGAGAAAGAATCCCAGATTATGCTCTTCGGGTAGTTAACTCATCTTTGATGCCTCCGCTCCAGTCTATGACTTCTCCAAGTGGTTGACCTGCTCCAGTACCTATTTTCCCAGAACAATATGATGCCTGTTTTCGTCTCGTGATATCACCATGGTTTTTTGTTTTGGATGCGAGTCATGGGCAATGACTACAACCCACAAAAGCCAGATCCAAACTTCAGAAATGAGGTATCTGAGGAAGGGGGTTGAAGTAACAAGAAGAGACATGGTCTGCAACCAGACGATACGCCAAGGCCTAAAATCCCACCCCCTGCAGACCCAAGTAGAACAGTCTCAACTAAGATGGTTTGGCCATATCTGCAGAATGGGAGAAGATCGGCTACCACGACAAGCATGGGAAACAAAGAGCCAGGGATCCAGACCCCCAGGACGACCCAGAGTCCGCTGGGAGAACAACATTAGACAATCTTTGAAGGACGAGGACTAGAATGGAACCAGATCAGGAGGAAGACAGCCGAAAGGATAGTCTGGCGCTCTCTCTTCCAAATCTCTACACCTCACGGTAGAAGGGAAACGACTAAGTAAGTAAGATATCACCATGGTTTTTTGTTTTGGAGCTGCTGATGACCACCCCTCTCTTCTCCAGCTCTTCCCTCCAGACTTGCAGATTGGATTGAAAATGTGTCTCTGATTTAGCAATCAGGGCAACATCATCGGTAAATACCAACTCTGAAATACAGACCAGTCTCATCTTCCAGTACCCTACTGAATACATTTTTGGTTCTTTCCTTACATGCTTTGACGGCATCGTCCACGAGGAGTATAAAAAGATAAGGTGACAAAATATCACCCTGTCTAACACCAGTGGTGGTCCTGAACTCTTCTGTCATTGTCACGGCGTATTTTCTGGTGGCAGAAAAACTACGTTGGTGACATCGTTATCAGCGAGTTTTGGCAACCCTGATAACTTTTTAAGAAACGACTGAGTCACGTGAAGAAGACGGAAGTCGAAGATAGATTAAGCGGGAAAAGGCAGAGAGAGTTTTCTGGCTTGTCCGATACGGACGTGTTTTGGTTCCCTTTTCATTGAGTATGGATTATGGCCGAGAGTTTGCTATAGTGGTGTATTCTGTTGGACATAATTATAATTCTGGAGTGGTTTAGTGTCCAGTGATATTATTGTCAGGCCATCGGTTATAATTTGCCAGCGGATTGAGTGTTTCCATTGTTGTAGTTTTGGTTCGCCACAGTGAGCGATTTTCCGTACAGAGTTGTATAGTACTGTTATACTGTCATGTGTGAGATTAATTTGATATATTAAATCGAGAAGGTTCTCGGGCAGTGTTATATGTATTCCATACTGTTTTCAGCCGTGTGTGGCTATACTGTGTGCAGTGTTCTATTAAAAAGGGAATTCCTGTAGAAAGTGTTATCTTTCTGTGTCAACCATTTCATGTTGTGGTCGTCTCCTAGCGGAGCGAGCCAAGTATTGAATTAGTGTTCTGATTAAATCCACAGCATAAATTGGTAGTTGACATCTGTGCGGTTCGTCCTATTCTTTAAAAGGCCATAGGGCCTAAAAGTTCATTATAAAGCCAGAGCTTAAGATACACACAGAGTGTTAGAAGGTTGTAGTCACAGTGTGTTGGCGCCTTCATGTGTACGAAGTCACTATAGTGAGTATTTTCGATTGACCAGCTTCAGGTCAGTGTGTTTGTCAGTCAGTAGCTGTGAACTATGGTCGTTCAAGTGTGACGCGTCGCGGTGTATTCCAGTTTCTTGTGTGTTTTTTTTCCCGGGTCACAGTGTAAGGTTGTTGACAGTCTGGTGTTAGTTCAGGAAATATTTGGAGATTGTTATGGTGTTTGACACTGTGGTGCAAGGTAATTTCGATGCTAATGTTGCTGGTATTGTTAGAATATGTGTCAAGTGTGTTTAAATAGAGGTGCAGTGATGTCAGGCTTTCAATAGATATATAGCAAGGTAGTCTTCACGATTTCTTGGTAACATTCGGGGCTCCCTGCGGAGTAAAGTTACATGTTCAACAGGGCTGGGAGACGACTTCGGTTGTTGCGCTATCCTGATTGATACATTGTGACTCTGAGTGTTACCTTAGAATGGTTAGGAGTTGTTGTGGAGTATCTTTGTGAACATTTAAGTTTACATAGGTCTACGAGTGTGTAAGGGTGTTGTGGCTGTAGGCGAGTTGTCCTGTTCCCGCCACATGAAGTAGCTATTCAGCCGAACTCTTGCTGCTACCTTCCTGCGTGTGTTCCTGTGCAATAGACTGTGACGGAAGATGTCCATGTATTTTTGTATGATGTGCTATATTGATGTTTCGTTTTTCCTCTAAATTCAGTCTGATCTTTTAGAGTAGGAAGCTAGGTCTGTTCCTTTATCTGCTTCGTGAAGCTTGCTTAGTGGTTTGTTGTTGTTTTTCTTTCCTTGTGTTCTGTTCGTTTTCCTACTTTCTTTGTAGAACTTAGTTTGGATGTTTATATGGTGTTAGTTAGTTAGGTGGGATCTTTCACTCTATTTCCTATTACGTGGGGTCATTGGTATTATTTACAGAGTAAAGCATTGATATGTTATTCTGCTATTATTGGTTATATGTGATTGAGTTTCTTTTGACTGGAGTGATCGGATAGTGGCTAGTGAGGGAGATAGCTCTCAGCTCTTCATTGTTAAGTGTAGTTGTTGTTCAGTCTATTGTGTAATATTATATTTGTGTGTTCAAGGGTGCCGAGTTTAATTCATTCTGGTCCTACTTGTGGGAAAAGATAGAATTACACTGAATTCTTCCTAGGGGGTTGCTGTGTATGTTTAGTGGTGGAGTAAGGCAGACGGTTTTCCTGCGACTGCCCTACTTAACATTCCAAGCCCTGTTGGTGTTAGGTGTATTGGTGTAGTTTGTATTTACATTGTTTTGCACATTCAGTAATTCTTTTGTCGTGTTTAAGTAGGTACCACACAGTGCCCGCCTCGAGCTGTTGAAAGTGGAGAAAACTGAGGGAAATTCGTCAAGTTAAAGTCGTCACTGTCCCTTTGCTATTAAGCGGATTGTAATAAAATTTATATCACGATACTCTTTATTTTCTTCTCTTTTGAAGTGTATTAATTAAAAAAAAATAAAAGCTATTGAAGTATTTTTTTACTAATAAAAACAAACAGCAGCGTTACGCGTAGTTTGCTACGGACTCCGAACCTTTTCGTCTCACCCCGTTTCATTCAAATGAGGGTCACTCGACCGCCAAACCACTAATTTGCACATTGTTTTTACAACTTTTAGGGGGAAAAGTGTATCTTTAGTTTCATATATTGCAAACTGTAGAAAAGAAAGTGTAAACGTTGATATCTCGAAGTGAAGTTAAAATTTTACCAAATTTGACATTTTTAAATGGTGTTATAAATCTTTGCAAGGTTTGAGAAGATTTGGGAGCCATTCTTTATTCGTGTGAAATTTTAAAGACTTCTGATATTTAGCGGTCGAGCTAATTGACTTTGAGTAAGTTCTGTATCGCTAAAGTTAGGCCTAGAAATTTTAGCGAAGGTTGCAGAGCAAGGCTGTTCCATGGGCCGTGATAACTCCCGATGTCGATCAAGTCAGGACGCCACTTTTATTGGCTCTGTTCAAACATCATCACATCTTCTGATTTGAGGTAGACTATACGTAAGTATATCACTTATTAACAATGTTTTGAACTTCAAATGTAAAATTTACAATAGTTTTAATATTATTTAGCAATTTAACACGATCGCACAGTTTGTGTAACAGCGTGGATTGAATGTGTTATCACCACTTCAGACATTCACGCATCAATCTAATTATTTCACGTGCTTGAAAATCTAAGAAAGTTACCAATCTGAATAAAAAATGCATGTTTTGATTAATGTGTAATTGAATGAAGGTTTATTTTGTAACATAATAGGGTGAATTATGATCTCAAACGCGAAGGATATCGCAAGGCCAAAGCCAGTTGAGTCAATGCTAGGAGACCGGAAAATGCCATAATTAAAAAAGCTGATGCTGTACTGAAATGTCCGGACTCGCAGCCAATAGTTGATAGTCTAAAAATTCCCCGAAAAGAAGATATATATATTTATTTTTATTTAAGGAAGAAAAATATCCCGTTCAACCTCTGATGGGTTATAATTAGGATACATATTGTCTTCAATTCCAAATAATATGAAAAAAAAAATCAAGAAGAAACTCTGAACAAGAACAAGCCATTAATAGTAATAGTACATGTAATTCTCTATACATGTAAAAAAAAAAAAACTAACTTCTGGAATTTTATTGTTCCAGATGACTCCTACTACGATGCTATGAAAAACCATTTTTTAATGACTGGGAAGGGTTGTCATCCAAAGGTGCCAGCTGTCAATCTGACAAACAAGGTCCTTGCACAACTTTATTATCTGAAGGAGGATGGGAATGCAACATGGCTTGAGGTAGACTGCTTGTAGTCTTTTTTTTTCATAAAGCTACAAACCACAAAGTAACACACTACAAACAGATAAAAAGTGAAATGGAGAAGAGGAAGGAGCAGATAAAATAAAAGTAGAGAATGCAAGAGTGACGACGAAGAACCCAAAACATAGACTGGAATGGAAAAAACGTGGTAAAGAGTCAGAGAGGGCAGTCAAAGAAAAAATTAAACAGCGAATAACTGACAACAATAGGAGGAAAAAAGAGAAAGATATTAAAAACGCAGAGAAGAAGATAGAGTTATATAAAACAACCATAAGCCAAGGGGGTCTGTGCACCACAAAGCAGGATGTGGATAAAATTTAGTAAAGGACCCTTAGAAATCTGAAGGCTCAGTTAAGATACTTACTTACTTAGTCGTTCCCCTTCTACCGTGAGGTGTAGAGGTAAGATACAGATAATTAATATTGAATGATAAGGACATTAATATTGAATGATAAGGACATTAAACTATCAGGAAATATCAAAGAATTGTATTTTGGACTTCTGAAGCATTTAGGTTTTGAGGCGTCATTGCCCTCTCACAGGGAAAGAGTGCGCCATGATCATTCTTCTCCAGTTAAAACATGTCTTTTTAAATGCTAATAACCAGTTATTAAAAAAAAATATAGCGTTTAGATGCTGCTAATTATTTTACCCTATAGTTTTCTTTGTGTGATCAGTATATTCCAGACTATATGCTGTTTGTCAGAGAAAGTTGTAAGATTATATTTAAGAAGACGGCAGTGTTCTGAAGTTGGTGTGATGTAGCTTTTTCAATGTTGCGAAGTTCCCACACTTTTTAAAATGCTATAACTTTTTTTATTTGTTGTCCTATTTTAAAAAATAAAGTACCAAATTTCATGATTTACCAAGGGCTTCAAAACTACATTGTTTTCTCTGGTGTTTCTGTGCAAACAAAAATCACTTTGAGGTACCTAGTTTAAGTGGTGTGTTCTATCGTTCCATCTTGCTATCTTGTAAATACGTTTACAGGGATCCCTTGTTTTTGTTTGTGTGCAGTCACGAATTGTATATATTAATCTACCTCTGTTCAACTTTGTCTATCATCTTATTCCGCGTGACTGGGATTTTTGGTTTTCGTAGTGTTTAGTGTGTGTCTTTTCATCTGTGTAGTGTTCATTTTGCCAGCGTAAACACTTATGTAAGACAGATTAGTAATAATTGAATTAGTATCTGAGTATAGCACCAGTGTGGGTGCCAGTAACAGACTTTGGAGTAAAAGCGGATTTATTGTTAAGTTGGTATAGTGGTGTCATAGCACCAGGAAGTTTCATCAGCTGTTGTTATACCACTGTCGACTATTGTAAGACTAAGTGGTCGGAAGGACCAAATGTTCAGAGTAAGGAGACAGGAGCCAAGTGGCAAAGTAAGACTATAGTTATACAATAAGAGGTAAAGTGGATTATGTGTATACAGTGAGAGTTAAGGTGTTATATACTTACATGCATGGATTATTGTAAATGAGAGAAGTGATATTGAAATTTATTATTATTACTGCATACTTTGTAAGCAGAGAGTTATCTGGTGATATAAGTGAAGTATTTACAGTACATACGATTGAGTAGTTGCATAGTAAAAATCTATAGCAAGAGATAATAGTGAGTATTCTGAGTGTACACCATGGACCTACAGGCTTTCATTCAGATAGGCAGGGAATGTGGGTACACACAGAAAGAACTAAATGACTATGCCAAGGCAGAATACTACTCAGCGGAGAATCAAAAAGCTTTAGAGAAGGTAAAGATTGAGAAACAGAATGCCATAAGGGATGCTCGAGCTGAAGAGCTAGAGCTAAAAAGAAGAGAGTTTGAGTTACAAGAAAAGAAGATGGGAGAAGACAGAGAATTTGAAGAAAAGAAGATAAGAGAAGAAAGAGAATTTGAAGAAAAGAAGATGGAGCGAGAATTGCAGGAAAAGAAGATGAGAGAAGATAGAGAATTCGAATTGCAAGAAAAGAAGATGAGAGATCATAGATAGTTAGAGTTAGAAAAGGAGAGAATGAGAATAACTCTGGAAGAGAAAAAGATTGATAAAGAAATACAATTGAAGAGATCAGAAGTGGGTGCGAGTGGTCAGAACTCGACTCCTGGGGGGTCTCATTGTCCATTTAGGCTGCGTCTGCCGAATTTTAATGATAAAATCGACAGTTTAGATTTTTTCCTTGAGAGATTCGAGGCCTGGAAGGCTGACAGAGATCAGTGGCCATCTCTGTTATCGGCATTGCTAGTGGGGCCGGCGATGGAGACTTTCTATAGCCTCCCGCTAGAAGAAAGGACCGATTACGACAAAGTAAAGGAAAGGTTGCTCCGGAAGTTCCGTCTGACTGCTGACGGGTACCGGACGCGTTTTAGAAACGCGATGCCAAGTAAAGACCAAGACTTCGAAGATTTCATCTCGAAGATCAAACTTCTGCTAAATAGATGGATCGAGATGGAGGGAATTCCAAAGGACTTTGATGGCCTGGTTACCTTGTACTGCGGGACAAAGTGTTGTCCGCGTGTTCTACTGATTTAGTAGCATTTTTCCAGGAACGTCAACCGAAGGACATTGATTCCATATCACAGTTGGGCCATCATTATGCCCTCGACCATCCGGGCAAACCCATTCAGAAGTCAGGTCTGATAGACGCCTTAGTTGCAGGCGTCGGCAAAGTGCATCGCCAACCGTGGCAAAATCAGTCAGGCGATGCAGATAGGTGCCAAGAGCGGCATGACGGGAGGTCCTCCAGTCCCTATCAGCCACGTAGAGGTAATTATGGGAACTTCCGATCCCATCGGAATGGTCTGCCGAATTGGCAGAACCGACAATGTAGAAGCGATATCGACAGAAGAGAGTATCAAACGCGAAAGCAGGTACACTTCGAGGATTCTCGGGACGAAGACCGGTTTTGGTACAAAGCAAAACATCCCAAACAGAGGAGTGGTTCCTCAGAGAGTCGATCTTCCGACTCCGATGCGTGGTCTTCGTCATCGAAAAACTCCAGCAAGAGTACACGCGAGGAGAAGAAGAAAGAGCGCCTGTGTTCCAATTGTGGTGGCAATAACCATTGCGCTGACAGGTGCCCGACCCCGATTGAACACGCGAATTCCGCGGTTGTGTTGGACACAGTCAACAGTGAGGACTGTGCGGGGTGTCGCCCTCTGTTCCACGCGAACGAGAGGTTAGTGCTTCAATGCGGGCATGCGGCACCATGTCTGTCGGCAGTCCATAAGACTGGCAAGGTGATTCTCCACGAAGGCAAGGTGGAGAATAGACCAGTCCGGGTGTTGAGGGACACTGGACGCACCACAATTGGGGTGCGTCGGTCGTGTATCGACGACTCCTGCCTTACAGGCAAAACTGTAAAGTGCACCACGTTTGGGGGCAAAGTTGAGTCTTACACATAGGAGAGTATTAATGTGGACACTCCGTTCCTATCGCGGAGAGTGAACGCGTTTGTCCTCGAGGACCCAATTGCCGATTTAATCGTCGGCAATGTACGGGGAGTGCACAAGGCTATGGGCGAGGCTGGAACAAGGGCCCATCAACTCCGAAGTCCCGTAGCGGAGGACCAGGTGGTGGAGATATTACCACCTGACAGGAAAGTTCATGTGAGACAGGAGTCGCGGCAAGTGCCAAGGCACATGAATAAGAACAGTAGCGGCTCACCCGAGAGTCCAATAGCGGGCGATCGCACGGTGTGGGTGCGCAACGTTCCCCTGAGTGCTAGTTGGCGCACACTCAGACGGGTGTTTGATGAAGTGGCGCCAGTAAAGTTCGTGGAGGTATTGTATTTGCGGGATAATACCAAAGTTGCACGAGTGACGTTTGCGAATAGGTGGGGTGCGCGTGATGCAGTAAGGTGGAAGCACATGTCGTTGCTTCACAACCACCTGCTGATAGTCCAGCAATAGTAGGATTAGGTTTCGGGTTCGTGTTCAGTAAGGTGTTTCGGGTGACGCGAACCGAACCTTAGAGTCTGACCCACGCCACCAGTACTATTCTGATATGAATATGAGGGTTGTGTAATCTTTAAAGTTCATGTTGGTACTATGCTATACTACTGGACAAAAGTTAAGGGCCGCCATTCAGTTTAGACAAGGTTTATATAATTGATTGGTAAACTGTAAAGACAAGTGAAAAATGTCATTAAAACTGAGCTCAGAGAAATGTATATACATTTCTGTGTGCACTAGGTTAAATTTTTTTAAATGTCAAAAAGTGGGTCACTTTAACCCGCACTTGAAAATTGCAATTGTTGCTGCAAAAACTCGTGGTTTTTGCAACACGCCCCACTAGTTCAAAAGGTGAAAAAGTGAGTTGAATTTGAATGCACGTGGAAAATGATCATCGGTAAAGAGTGTTCACCGTTGGTATGCAATAAATCAGTATGACAAGTGGTCGAAATGATCACTGCATTAGCCATGTCACCAAGGAGAAGTCTCAGTACTGTAGACCGTGGTCGAGCCATGGCATGGATTCAGGATGGTCAATCTGTTCGTCATGTTGCAAGACGTTTAGCAGTGTCCCACTCTACCATTCAGAGACTTCTTGAGAGATTTCAAGCTACCGGACATTTGGAAAATCGACCCTGCTCAGGAAGAATTATATAAACCTTATCTAAACTGAATGGCGGCCCTTAACTTTTGTCCAGTAGTATATGTCTCGCTTGATAATTTATGTACGTATTTTGGTGCCATAAAGGCAATCTGCACTAGAATCGAATACAATGTATATTGATAGCATGTACAAATGATTGTCTGTGCTAGGAGATTAGTTTTGGGTTAGATGTCTAGATAGGAATAACTATGAATGTTCTATGCAGGGTATTTGTTAAACAAGGGGTGGACAGTCGTTGTTATTTTTTTAACGACTACCAGTACCTGGGGAGCTTATTTCATGCTCATATTGTGTTTGGTGGATAGGTTGAGAAGGCAGGAACGACAATGGTGGTGGAGAACTGTGGCACTCTCTAGGCAGATGAGGAGATGCTGGCATGGCATAGGTTGGTCCCAACTCCGTAAGGGGTCGGGCGAGGACTCTTCCGATGGAAGAAAACTACGTTTTCTTTCTTAGGGGGGGGGGGGGTGTGTGGATATCACGGTGTATTTTCTGGTGGCAGAAAAACTACGTTGGTGACATCGTTATCAGCGAGTTTTAGCAACCCTGATAACTTTTTAAGAAACGACTGGGTCACGTGAAGAGGACGGAAGTCGAAGACAGATTAAGCGGGAAAAGGCAGAGAGAGTTTTCTGGCTTGTCCGATACGGACGTGTTTTGGTTCCCTTTTCATTGAGTATGGATTATGGCCGAGAGTTTGCTATAGTGGTGTATTCTGTTGGACATAATTATAATTCTGGAGTGGTTTAGTGTCCAGTGATATTATTGTCAGACTATCGGGTATAATTTGCCAGTGGATTGAGTGTTTCCATTGCTGTAGTTTTGGTTCGCCATAGTGAGCAATTTTCCGTACAGAGTTGTGTAGTACTGTTATACTGTCATGTGTGAGATTAATTTGATATATTAATTCGAGAAGTTTCTCGGGCAGTGTTATATGTATTCCATACTATTTTCAGCCGTGTCTGGCTATACTGTGTGCAGTATTCTATTAAAAAGGGAATTCCTGTAGAAAGTGTTATCTTTCTGTGTCAACCATTTCATGTTGTGGTCGTCTCCTAGCGGAGCGAGCCAAGTATTGAATTAGTGTCATGATTAAATCCACAGCATAAAGTGGTAGTTGACAGTCATGGTTTGCCGTCCACACATAATTTCTGCAAGTCTTGTAGTAGCTCTGCATAACCAGGATCAGAGGTGCTGGAATGTTCTTCCTTGCCAAGCAGTCTCAAAGATTACTCCAGGAGACCTTGTCAAACGCCTTTTCCAGATCCAAGAAACAAAGATGCACCTCACCTTTATACTCAAAGTCCTTTTCACTCAGCTGGCTGCATGTGAAGATAGGTCTTTAGTACTTCGGTTTTCTCTGAAGCCATATTTGACATCATCCATTTGTGGTTTTACATTACAATAAGTGAAAACATAAATGAGTATGTTGCAGTTACTCGTAAGAAAATAAGAAAACTTGACAACAGTGTCGTAAATTTCCGATAGGTGATTAAGAACAATGTTAGGTCCCGTCTGAATAGAACTGACAAAGGTGATGACTCAGTGCGAGATAAGGTAAACAGAAAGATTTTCACTAGTGAGTTGGTGAAAAGGTAGATTCTGTCCCTGGATTTGAGAAGCTACTCTAGTCCAGCCTATCGGTTACGACTAAAATTTGTTGTTCAGACAGTTCCCTTTCTATATTAATTTGTCTATATATATATATATATATATATATATATATATATATATATATATATATATATATATATATATATATATATATATATATATATATATATATATATATATCCACCACTCACATACACACACAGAGATAAGTGACGACAATTAGACGCACTAACATGAAAACTATAGTAATGGAATAGGGATATTGGGACGAGTTGACCGACACTGGTGATAAGTTTTTTTATGTTAATGTTTATTTATCATAAAAGAAACTTCACAACAGTAATTTTTTTTCTCTAACCAGCGGCACTCGAGCCTTCCAGCTCTTTTGGCCCAATGACATGTCATTGCAAGGCTGGGAGGTCAGTGGACTTTTCTTCCAACCTGGTCAGGAGCTTCGTTCCTTCCCATCCACACGGGATTTATGTGCAGGAGCCGTTCCGTTCAGGTTATTCAGTCAAATTTCCGGTCGTAAACATTCCTTCAAACGCTGACGCCCGGGTTTGAACTATGAAAACCTGGTCGCCAGTACAACGCCGTAGCCATTACACCAGCGCGGCTCACAACAGTTATTATAAAATATATAAAAAAAATTCAAAAATCATAGGTTACAGACTTAAATAAAGAAATAGACCCACTAAGTGTACCTCCCTCTGTAGAGACAAAATCGCACAAAAAAGAAGTTAATTAACCCCCAAAAGGTCAAAAGAATAGCACTAGGGTCTAGGATTTTACTATACTGTAAAGCACAGTGTTTCTACGTTATTCTATTCTGAAAATTAACAGTATTAGAAAAACGAAAAAAAAAGAAAGGCATAAACAAAGTGAGTATAATGGTTATACAATATATGAATTATTAATTCCTCCTTTCTCTCGCTCTGACAGACAAGTGGCCACCTTTCAATCGTGCTTACCTAATTTGTTGATTAACATGTCTGGAACAGAACTCCCGAGTAAGCGCCACAGATCCAATGTTGGTTTTATTTGGCAAAACAAGCGCCAGTTTTTTCCAAATTTTCTGATTTAATCCTCTGATTTGGAAAAAAAACGCTTGCTTTGTTACTTTTTATTGAATCTGTTCGTTTCACCCCAATTAGTCCAGATCGGTAAATATTCACGCGTTCTAGTGTTCACAGTGTCATTTGCTTGAAATTTGTCAATACTTAACGGAATGTCAGGTATGTAACTCTGTTCTGATAATTATTTGCCACAACCCAAGTGGTCGGTATTCGGGAAATGTTAGTGTTCGATATTATTCGCCACTGCGGGCTGACCGTATATATAAAAAGGAAAAAGGAACTCTAGATATCTATAGATCCAATTACATTTAATTCTTATTGTCTTTTGTTGGTACTCGCTCTCTTTCTGAGTAAACCAAGAGGCCGAACAAGTCAACCTTTAGGACCCGCTCTTAGCTGAAGAATGTTTGTATTGTGTCTGTTAGCCGCAGACTTAGACCCGTTTTTCTCAGATTTATATGGAAGCCGCTGGTAGGTTTTGGGTATGTGACCCAGTACTAGATATAGGAAGAAAAAATACAAAATAATTAACCACAATATAGTATTCTCAAACCTATCCTAACCCGCGTAAAATATAATATTATTATCCACTTCGGTTATTTAACTTAAATTAGAAAACTACAGGCTTAGAGCTTGTCTTATCGTTTAAAAACCCCGTGAAATAAATTCTAGTCATTTACAAAATTAATCATCGTGAATTAGAAATAAATATATATTTCGTCAGTACTCATAATGAATAGTGCATTTACTAGACGATTTAAAAATATCTCTTAATGGCTACTAGCAATTAGTTAAATTAAACACTTAGCTATATGTTATTTAAATCGCTAGTCAATTAGCACATAAATCCCAGTGAAATGTTATGACGGGCTTTAAAAATTAAATCCCTCTTCACAAAAAATCTTAGTGAAATATAATGCCGGACTTAACAATTAAATCACTCAAAATTCTAGTATAATATTTACCGTAACACAAGAATTAAAACAACTCCAACGAAAACTTAGTAACTCCAAATAGTAAAATGGATTTAGAAATCGCAGCTAGATATCTGAAAATTTTGTGGGTACTAGATAAATTGGGTTTGAAAGCTGGACTATATATATTAAATTTGCAAAACTTCGCTCGCTCTTGCGATATATAGCACCTTTGGGGAATTCTTCGTTCAAATTCTGTATGAAAGGTAATTTTGACACAATCGCCGCCGAGTAGACGTGGTCCCACGGGCAAATCGTCTCTTTGATCTCGTCGATCCGTAGCTTAATTGCGTTTTCACGAATGAACGGACAAGGGGGGGGGGGGGGTCAATTGTAAATTATCTCCCTTTCTTTCAGATAATTCCCCCTGACCAATTACTAACAAAAGTACGTCCTTTTTACTTAACGCTCTTGATTTTCTTCGTAAGCTTATCCCTCCCTGAGAAAGTGCAATCCATCGCATGTACGACTTTTGAATAATCGCCCTTGGTTCTACAAATATTCAACCCGTCCCCTCTCTCTAGGTGAAACATAGTCTGTTTGTAAACATTTCTCGTAGTTTATACGACATAGAGAAAAAGAAAATGTGCGTGGCCAAATTTAGAGTTTGACAGATATAAAGAAGTGAAGTGGTCTGCGTTTAACAAAACGTGCATAACTAATTGAGGAAGCCAGGTGGAAAACAATTGGAAGCAAAACGGGTAGATATCATGTAATATATTTACATACTTCTATCATAAACAGAAAAGTAACAGAAGTGATAGGCTTGCCGGAGATTCTTCTTCTTCTTCTTCGTTCACCATCAGATGTCAACTTGAAGAAGTTCAAAGAAAGCAGTGGTCAGCCAGAGGCTGTTGATATCTCCGTAGATTTTCTCCAGGAATCGTACTGGCTATTAGGCCATATGCGTTTTCTCTTGTTCCTCATATGTTGGGCAGCTTTGAAGCAGATGTTCGGCAGTCATTTTATCGGTGCCACAGTCACAATCATCAATAGTTCCTATCTTTAATGTGTTGAATAGATGATATCTCAATCTGTTATGACCTGTGCAAAGTCTGAAGATTACCACTTGTTCACTTCTGCTGAGCTGGTAATACGGATCATTTTTTTGATGGCCTGGATGCTCTGCTTCCCACTTGCGCCTGTGTCTGCGCTTCATAAAACTCTTGGCCTCCTCATAAGTTATATTTGTGTCAAGTTGAGGAAGCTTTCCCCCTTCCTTTGCCAATCTGTCAGCCTCTTCATTTCCAGGGATGTTGCAGTGAGAAGGGATCCACTGTATCACGACTCTTTTGTATTGCTGACATAGCCTTTGGAGTGTTACACTCTTAGGTCATCCAGTTCAGCATTTCTTTGACTTTTCAGCGTTGTAATTACTGACAGCGCATCTGAGAAGATAGCTACTGGTCTCTCTGAGCTTTCTTCTGTCATTAGGATTTCTGATGCAGTTTTTAAGGCCTCTGCATCTGCTCTGAAGTTACTTGAAAATTTCCCTGTTGCGACTGCAATATTTTTTTGTGTGCCATTGCTTAAGCTCAGGAAGACTCCTCCACCCCCACCTTCTGTTGCATTAGTTGCTGATCCATCTGTGTATGCATGAATCCAGATGTTGCTTGGTTAATGTTTCTCTATATATTTTGTGGTTAGGACTCATTTCTGTTTCATTTTAGCGGTTCTTTCTGTCAATACCAGAAACGTTTTCTATCATTTCAGGGAAGCACTGTTGTTTCCAAATTGGTAGCTTGTTGTGTGCAGTACACATTGGCGTAGCTGTTGATATTGCGTCTATGGGGTCTGCTCTCATCTTTGTTTTGACTGTCTCTACAATGTTGCTTCGCTTCAGTCTTCCCCTTCCAAGTCCATTTATACTCTGGTGCATTAAGTGGTCTATCAGCCTCCTGAATTTCTCGGCTTGTTGCTGAGCTCTGCTATATCGTCTGTCCACCATAGATTGGAGGTGAGTAATCTTTTCCAACTCTTCAATGGGTGTTGACTTCATGCCCCCTGTTATTATTTTCAATGATTGGATTTGGGTTTTGTTTATTTTATCAAAGTTCGACTTAGCTGCAGCTGACCATGCTGCAATGCCTTGATCTAAGGCTGGTCTCACTCGCCCAGTGTCGTACGGAAGGCTAATTGTTTTATTTGGCCCGTCTGAGTATATAGAGTGGATGTCGACAGATACGCGAGAAGGTATAGAAATAGATTTTTCACAGGTGGTAGAATTGAGGAAACAGATCTGTCTCTGGAGTGATTAGGAAATCTCTTCCAGCCTATCCGTACGACTGTACTTTATTGCAAGACAGCTTTTATCTCCCTATCAAGAATAGATAAGTGTCTCTACACACACACACAGCTATGTGACAACAAGATACACAAACGTGAAAAAAACAACGATAAATGGGTATGGGTCTGACCAACACACAAAGGCAAGTTTCTTTGTAGTTTATTATCATTAAAACTTGACAACATCAAAATATCTAAAGGAAAAGTTCAAAGAGTCATTTACATGCATATTAAATAAAGTAGAAAAAAAGAGCATCCTCCCCAAATGGAGAAAAGAACCCTAAAATTATTAACCCAAAGGTTGAAGGTTAGCACTCTATTACATAATGAACAGAATTGGTACTCTATCAGACCCAGTAAAATAAACAAACTTTTAGACAAATCAGATATATGGATAGTTTTCCCTCAAAAAAGAAAATACTCACACACTCTTGTAAACAGTGGCCACTCTTACACTCTTACCTAATTGCCTGGTATGGTAGGTCTGTAATATCCCTTGGTAATAGAACTACTCCTTGAATATATTATCTATTTTCATTTAATATTCTGTCACTCCAGTAGTCGCAGATCCAAATTGGCCTAGTCCATCCCCAGAAATTAGTTAAATGAGGTGAACGACTAATATGGTGCTTCTCCTAGAAGTGTTATTACCAACAGTTAAAACTGTGAGAGTTCTTGAGGTTCACTCTTTAACGGAAAATACTTCCAGTATTGGGAAACATCTGGTTGCTAAAATTAATGTTCATATGATGATAATGGTTCTTCTATCGGCCATCTTGTGGCTGGTAATATATATATATATATATATATATATATATATATAAATATTATACATATATATATATAAATATATTCTTGATTCATATATATAATATATAAATATATTGCTATGATGATGTTATCTGTGTTTTCAGTCCAGTTATTCAAAAACCAAATGTATTGTCCTTCAACACTCTCTAGCGTGTGCCCGTTCACACATGAAATTTTTGACGCACAGCCAAGAAAAGGAGAAAATAACAAATTCCCCCCCCCCCCCCCAAAAAAAAAGAGAACAATTAAACAAAAGAAAAAGACCGCTGGCCGCTCTTGTGATCAGGTCTGCGAAGAATACAAGAAACATTTATATAAAAAATTATGCTAATCCTATATCTACACACACAGACGGTGACACGACGATCTCTTCTCCACTCCGTCAGTCCTGATTAAATTTAAAAGGCACACGGTGTTTCCTTACTCCTATAAGTTAGCAAATTCCGCTGGCGGCTGAGTTCAGACGGGTCTGAGTTATGTTAGCTCGCCCCTGCTCGCCGGCGTCAGCGTACAATGAAAATTATTATTTAATCTCTCCATACGCACTACCTAAACAATGATCGCATGTCATTAAATAGTTATTAATTGTCGGCATTTGTTGGCTTTGCCGTATATGATTAAAATAATAGACACTATAACAAATACACCAATACCTCGACTTTCGTCGCTTCGACTTTCGTCGCTTCGCTCTTTCGTCGGTTTTCAATTCTAACCACGTTTCCAAATTTCGTCGCTAGCTTCGCTCTTTCGTCGCATTTGGTCACAACTGCGCGTCATCTTGATTCTTTCGTCGTTCCGTCTTTGAACAGAAATCGTTCTGCGTGCACTGTTTTTTTAAGCTGTCCGCATTGAATCTCTTATATTTGTCATTAAACATATTAATACTACTTTTTTTTATGATTAAAATAACAAAACTATTCATACTATATTATTTTTGTGATTATACTGTAAACAGTTCATAGTTATTTTAGTGATAACAGTCTAATGACAGTGTTCATATCGTGATTATACGACACGTGTACAGTTTTGATACTGTACTTTTTTGTGTGATTAGGCCTTATACAGTACTACTTATTTTTCTGCTTTAATATATTCATAATGGGTCCTAAGTGTAGTGACAAAGTTAAAAGAACCCATAAGGTTCTCAATTTGCAAGAAAATCTTAAGCTAATCAAGCTTAATGAACAAGGCATCTTAAATGCTGAAATAGGCCGCAGGCTAGGTGTACCAAGCACTACAGTTAGCACAATTGTAAAGAACAGAGCTAAAGTGTTAGAGGAAATTAAATACGCTACGCCAGTGCATTCCAAACTTATTAGAAAGCGGCACAATTTAATTGGTGAGATGGAGAAAGTGTTAAATGTGTGGATTGAAGACCAAGTCAGCCACAACATTCCTCTAAGCCAAGATCTTATCCAGGCTAAAGCACAAACTTTATTTAATGCAATGAAGGCTGAACAAGGAGAGACATCAGCTGAAGAGACATGTGGAGCTAGCAGGGGCTGGTTTGAGAAATTTAAGAAAAGGTCAAATTTGCATAATATAGCAGTGAAGGGAGAATCAGCTAGCGCAGATACCGCAGCTGCAGGAGCTTTTCAAGTGAAGCTTGAAACAATTATAGAAGAAGTTGGCTACACAAAGCAGCAGATCTTCAACGTAGAATAAATTTCGACAGAAGTTCAAAAGTAAATAGTGGGCTAGAACACCAAATAGCTTGTTACAGAGAACTTCTTAGGGAAAGGAAGGAGACATCAATGAGGTAAAGGACTTTGCTCTCCTTTTTCAAGACGCAACCGCCACAACCAACTTCAGTCACCCCTCCCTCTAACCCTTCAGATTCCGAGCCATCAACATCAGCCCCAGCCCCAGTTAGATCTCCTTCAAAGTGCCCTTCTCCTAAAAGAATTAGATTGAAATCCTCCAGTTCTGAAGATGAGCCACCTCAATTTTCTCCATCTGGTTTTCTAAGTCTAGAATCCCCCTAAATTACCAACATTCAAAATTGTACATACTGTATATATTCATCGTTTACTTGCTCAAGAATGATTTTAAGGTAAAATGCTATTTACGTATTTTTTATTTATTACTGTATTTTCTTTACTCTTATGTTTATTTCTGTTTATCTAGGTGTTGCACGCATTCGCAAGTGTTATATAGTTAGTTATTTTCGTTTTTTGGCGGCCCTAATGCATTTGTAAGATAAATAAAGGCTATGCTTCGACTTTCGTCGATTTTCGACTTTCGTCATAACTCTGGTCCCTAACCTGTCGAAAGAGCGAGGTATTGGTGTATGTACAAATGAAATATAACATTGTATTCTATCCTACACTATCAGTTTACTGTCTATACGAGTGGCTTGATTTAACATTTTAATAGAATATCTGGTAGGGAATCGCTACGCGTTACTTTTTTTCACTCGTTTTACTAGCGAGAAAATCTAAGTGAAGACTAACTGTTAAAAGCTATCACTTCTTAAAAACATTTGCCCTATTATTTTTTACCAGACAATTCGGAAATGAAAGCTCTACGAGAACTAGTAACAAATCCACACAAGGAAATAGTTTAAGGCTGCGTGCTAAATACTTCCGAATTCTGACTGACACTGACAATGGGGTTAAGAAAACAACAGTATATATTTTGTATATCATTTGGATTCTCTGATCTCTGAATGCGTTAATTTCGAGTTCCGGTGTTACCCCGAATTTCAGAAGCTAAGCGTATCAAGATAAAGGCTTTACGGTCGGTCTTCTTCGAGATGTTCGACCGTCATCAAAAGACTTACTGTTCCGTAACGGGTTTCTCTGTAAGAATGCCAGCTTCTGAAGATCAAAGAGCCCAGGGGTTTCTAACTTCCCCTGAGTACGAAGTTCAAACGGTCTGTGTTTTTTTTCTCTCTCTCAAGCTGCTTGCCTGTCTGAGAAGTATTGTGATTGACAGATGAGCTTCGCGTGAGTGGACGAGGTAAACACAGCCTGATTTGCTTCCCTGTTATGACTGACAGGTCACGTAGTTTGTAAACATTGTGTTAGCTCGTGTTAAAACAAAGAGGCGGGACAAGAGAGTAAGCTGCAGAAATAGACAGGCAGTATAGATACATGGTTTCTAGCTAGCAACTCAGAGGGCAGGTATTAGGTGGCACTAAGCTGTCAGATTACTGTAGACTCTTTTTCCATTACACGTCACACCCAGTATATAACTTCTTTAGTACTCTCTTGTTTGCTCCCTAACCCGTGCCCGCAAGTTTTTTCATGATTGCCATTCTCTGCCTTTGCTCTTGTCCTGTTACTTTCAATCTGGGTTTTCCAAGTCAAGCGGCGATCAAAGGTAATGCCAAGGTACAAAGGCATTGTGGGTTCTTCTTGGAATATTCTCTGATATGTCATTTATATATGTGAGGAACAACGTGGGTGACAGGACTCCCCATTGGGGAACACCCTGCTCCAATACCATCTTCCTACTGGTCTGTCCTTGTAGTTGGACTCTGGCAGTTCTATTCTCAAGGTAGTGGCTGATCCATTTGAACATTCTCCCACACACTTCACTTCTTTGCAGCTTGACTTTCAGTCCATCTTTCCACACTTTGTCAAATGTTTCTTCTAAGTCCACCCAAACCACCAGTGTATGCTTTTTTTCTTGGAAAGTGTCTTCAATTTTCTGAGTTGTATAAGTGATTTGACGGGGATTCGAACCCAAGACCATTCGAACTGCTCCATTGCCTCGAGACGGGAGTGAATCGTGACTATTTATTTGGAGCTTACATGACAACAATAGAGATAGAGGCAACTACTTCAGCCCTAAGGTGACTGTTGGAAACTTTATACAAGGGCAGTTATTGTGTCAGACTCTCATTCCATGCTTCGGAAGCTCCAAAGTGGATGGTTACGATATGAATGGAGGACATAAATAGAGGCCTCATACTTTCAGGATTTGGTTTGGATCTACTGTGCAGGTCATTCGGTGGTACGCGGCAATGAAAGAGCTGACAAACTAACTTCTACAGCACTCATAGTGGGGACACTGTATATGGTTGATGTAGAGATATTAAGGACAATTATCAATCGCATGTAAGAGAACGACATTACAATTGCTGAATCAAAAAGGCTAAGATTGCTGAAATTCCGCTTCAAATATAATAATAGCAGGAATGGACGTTTGAAAGGGTGCATCAACCGTGTATGCAACCAGCGAGCTACAGGAACAAATAGTATTTATACCTTTTGACTGATGCATGGAGGCATATCTGGAGTTGTCTTTATATGACCGCCAACTATGAAGAATACTACAATATACAAATGTGGAAGTAAACCTCTGTCTGTGATGTTAATTACACCCTCATTGACCCTTGATAAGCATCCACACACTTTCAGTAATCCCCCCTGTGGTGAAACTTGTTGAAAGCCTAGCATTGCATACTAAGCTTGGAAAAGTCACTTGAGCCTCAGACGTGATTCTTTGGCTTTGACCTCGTTGACTGCATGCATGAGGATCTCACTATGGACTCAATGATAAGCAGGGGGAGCTGAGAAGTGGCTCTGTGCAGGACATGACAATTCCTTGGGAGAGCCCAGAGCACAGTATTTTAGCTCTGCATAGTTGGAGAGCCCCCTTGGATAGCGGAAAACGCACAGTATGCCAAGCACTTCCTACTCTTAGATTGAGACTGGATGTTACGATCCATTAAATGCAAGACAAGCTGGAGAAAAGGGAGCTAATGACTTCAACTCAACACATTTCGGAATGGTAGAGAAGCCACAGGAAAAGCCTAGATCTATAGTGTAGATAATACCAAGTAGTCTTCAACTTGGTATTGGCGGTAAAAGAGCGAGAAGATCAGTAGCCTTAGTTAAACAACAACAACAACAATACCCTTTGACATTTGCTGAGAGATACTGAGCACATATTGGTTTGCCCGGAGTGTGATCATGTGAATTCTGATCAACAATGACAAATAACGTTGTTAGTATTTAAACTTTCTAGTATTTGAACACTCTGAAGAATGAAAAATACGAGTAGATGCAGTGGAAAACAAGATCGTCACCATCGTCAACATTGTGACGGTATATGCTCCCCCACTACTACTCCGCAGTAGTGGTCCAAAAATGGGCAAACTTGTAGTATAATGATGAAGGTCTTCAAGGTAATCAACCTTCGCTCAAGATTACTCTTGGCATAGATAAAATTAGAAGAATGATGCTTCTTATTTAAGTGATCCTGACAGGATCTTAAAGAAAAGCAAGCATAACAATTGAGATCATCTAAGCTGTCATGAACTTATTATTCTCACGCCCCTTCTGTGAGTTAATATATTCTCGCTCGTTTTTTCTGAGCCCCGAACATAAGGTGACTAAGCAAAATTTAAATCTAATAGTTCTAACTGGTTATGTTGCAAACGTCATCAAGACTAGTCTGATGTTGGTTTCCAGCGTCAACTGGTGGCAACTTGTACCACAAACTGAAAGGAGACAATGTCACTGTTAAGTATTTGATCTCCTGACATAGTCATCAGGCCACCTCAGCTTTATATATATATATATGATTTTGTCTTGGCGAAACTAGAAGTCAGTGATGTAGACTTACATCGCTGAAGAATGTAAGGGAAATTTTCACCTACATATCCAAGTTCCTACTTAAAAGAGAAGTCCAATCAGGTGCAGTTTGTCTTAGCGTCTCAAACGTCAAACCAATTGCGAATACGTGTCTGATTTTGGTAGGGGTATCCCTACTACCCACACGTAGAACATTACTACATGACAACAAAAGATACTGCCCTGTACATGTAATTTTCAAACTCCATAACTATATTAATTTTGTTTTCTTCCGTTTCAACTGTCATGTTTACAAACTCACTACTTCACAGATCTAACATTATGATCTCATTAGAGATGTTACTTTCTGGTAGTTGATTATCACAACAAATTCATATGCCTGAAATATTACACAACTGTATGTGTTTTAATCTTAACCAAGATTGTTATCCTCCTACACCCCATTGAGATCAGCCGTGTATTTGGGCACGTCATGTTTGCAAACTAGCACCTTATCATGCGACATCATGGTTTAGTGTATCTTCCTAGACAAAAATTCTGAGTTAGCAATAGGAATGTCGCTCAATATAGACCCTTACTGTGACTGGAGCTGGCGATAAGCGAAAAGTCAAGTGGCAAGTTCTAAACACATAAAGAAGGGAAACCCGAGGCCTGTAAAAAGTAAATAAATGTTACACACACATTAAGGTATGTTTGCAGGCACTCGTGAATAATAAAAAAAGTAGAAAACTAGACAACAGAAAAACAACAGACGTGAGTGGCTTACCGGGCAATCGAACTCAGGACCTTCCGTGCGGCACCCCCGCCTAGCTCTGGAAGCGAATCACACTATCCTCCCTGCCAGCCAAGCACCACCTGAAATATTCTCCTTCGCTAAGCGTCGCCGATAACAAAGGAGAAAATAAGTTAGGAGAGATTGGTGAGTGAGAGGTGTGACAAGATGTGATAAGAAAACATTGAACGCTGAAAGCAAAAACAACGAAAACTGTAAGAATTAGCATGTAAGAGGAATGACAGAGTAATAATGCCGGAGTGGAGTGAAGACCAGAAAAACGGAACGAACGAATTTCATGACCACCATCATTATCACCACCATCACCGCCACGATCATCATCATTACCATCATCTCCATCATCATTACTATCATCATCACCAACACCGCCATCATCATAATTTTCCTTTGAGCTGCCTACGGAGCAAGAAGCCCACACCAAGCATTCACATTATCCCCTTACACCGGTGGTTCATGTGGCATTTTGTTTTACATGAGATCAGCAGTTCCCATGCACAATGAAAACACGATGGTTCAGATAATTCCTTGGAGTTTCATACGTGAATAATACCACCAACGACTGTGTGAGGAACGTCATAAGACAGATTATGGGGCGGCCATAGTTACTTCTACGAACATTGATAAACGCACAAGCAGGTAACTCACCGAAGCATAATTATTTTGTGCTCTTTCTACTGCATGTTCTGATGATGGCACCAATTCTTCTGTGGTTGTTTCATTCCTTTGACTTTCCATTTCAACTTGACTGGATCTTTTAGCCAAACTTATCATGACTTCTGGTCAATGGTCTACGCACAATGAAAAATGAAAGGCCTATGTGATGTTTTAAATTTAGCTTTCACGGCACAATGCACGCTGTTTCCGTATTTTTCCGAAAATGCGTCATAAAAAGATTGCAAAGTTTTTTACAACAGGTTTTCAATTTAGCTTTCACTGTGCAATGCGCATCTGTTCGTATTTTTCCGAAAGGCTGACTAGGTTTTTTTCATTATTGGTTACAGACGATTACAGTTGGACAGTTAGTACGAGTATTTAGGGGATTTAGGTAGCCATATTTTCCAACTAGAAAATTACGAGAGCGTCCCCTGTTGCCTCCATTACGGGTCGTACCACTTTTATTTATTTATTTATTGTTGCTGTCACTTCCAATGGAGTTTCAAACATCGATCTATTGGTCGTATATTCTTTTCATCCTAGTTAGGTGAATAATTGGGTCTTTGCTTGCGATGTCAGGTTGATTTGGGGTTATCTCCCTTTTGGGTCATTGTGTTAAGTTCAAAGGTAAAACAGTTCGGGTGTGCCTTGCGCAGGGTTTTTAAGCGCGAAGTAGAGTTAGACTTCCGGCAAGACTGCGATGGCAGTTTTCCCCAGTGAATCTCTGTGCGTTGGAATGACAGCAGAGTTCCTTGTTAAGTTCTGTGGATTCGGTTACAGGTAATACCGACTTTTTACATTATTACGCTTTCAGTGGCAGAATATGTTAGAAGATTACCTAGTCTGTGAACTGAAGCTCACCGGTCCTACATTACAGAACTTATATGTTGTGCTCAAGGTAGCCATCCAAGACTATTAGTCTTCATACCATCCAGAAATCCAGTGACGAAGATATATTGTGGGAGCCGCAGATTGGCGGCATATTTATGTCCACATAAGCATTACTGCAGGGTTGATGGTAACCTGCTTATCAGCAGTACACAGCCGACGTCAGAACGAGGCCTGTGTTTTCGGCTATTATACTACAGCCTGATAATGTGCAATTGGCGGGGAATGCCATGTTGTACCTATGTGTCAAGGTGATTAAGGTATCTGACGCGTTTAGTCAGAGATACCAAGGCGGCATTTTTGAACTGTCATTGAATAACATTATTATTGACCATGCACGAATATTGGAATATTTACCAGCCCTTTTGAACGCCTGATGTATTATTATTATCGATTTCCGGTCAGCATGACCTTGTTTACAATGACTGTTCCTGTTGATGCTACTATGTGTGTTATCGTCAATAAATGTTTTGAAACGTGCCTGCAGTGTTCAAGCATCCTTGACTACTGCATGTGAGTGTAGGGGTTGCAGTGTCTACATATATACGAGCCTAAACACATTCGCGCCTTCATTCGCACCCACACTCAGTTCATCATACGCCAGCACTACACATCTAACAACATGTATACTGTCTTGGGCCAGTGAACACTTCTATAAAAAAGAGTTAAAACCATGGTGTCTGCCGTTTAACAGCGCCATCTTGTCATCGCCATTGTGTTGGTGGTTCAATACCTTTTTACCACAACATCTTCAGGAGGAAGATATATTACTGGGCCACAACAAAGCCTAGAAATAGTTGTGTTTTATATTTGTGTTTTCGCTCCTTCAAGAGCATCCATCGTGTGTGTTATTTTCGTGGCTCAATTATTACGCGCACGCACTGAACCGTGAGTGATTAGGCCTAGTGGCCCATTTAATGAGTGCGCTGAATAGCAAAGACCTTTTTCTTCGCCAGTCGCCTTAAAGAAATTAGAGTCGAGATCTGAAGTTGCCTCGCACACACTAGCAGCGGAGTGGCTGGGTGTTTGTTTGGTGTTTGTTTAATGTCGTTTATTTGCTTGGTGTCACTGAGAGGGTTGTAATAATAAATACAGCCCCTTTCTTTGGATCAGAATTTTATTGTTGTACGGGTCTGTTGCGAGCGTGAATTGGCACCGAGAAAGCGATCACATATAATTCCACCATAATCATCCCTCGCCCACCCTATAACAATTGGCGTCCTCGACAGGATAGGCAGACAGTGACACCGAGCAATCGAGCAAATATTGTAAACACACAGCGGTGCAAGGCAAGGCAAGGGACGGGATCATCCAGTTTGTCAGTATATCTAGTCAACTCTTCTAGCAACAAGATGGCGGCACGCAGCACACGTGCTGCTAGTAGATTGGATAACGAAGATGTGGCTGAGGTGGATGACCCTGTAGTGGAGCTAGATTGTCAACCAGAACGAGTACGGTACATCATGGTACCTACTCACAAGAAAGTGCGGTGTTTTGGGGAGCGCACGGGTCCTATTGCCGAGGAATATGTCAGAGAGGTGAAAGCCGCCTGGAGAGTAGTGGTGATGAGCAAAGAGGACCAGGCAGATGTTATTTGGGACAGTGTCACCCCGAGTGTCCGCAGGGAGCTGAGAATTCAGACTGAGGATGATGATGCAGAAGCGATGCTACACTTCATTCTTAGGATGTATGGGGAGCGTCGAAGAATCCCGGAGTTAATGGTTTAGAAAATGCCCATCGATTTCATTTTGGGCCTTTCATCAGGTGGAGAAGAACCAGCTAAGGTTGACCAATGGCTTGAAGGGCACATTTCCAGGCTAAGGGAGGCGTAAATGAGAGCAGAGGCACAGTTACAGAGGTTGGCTACGGTCAGGAGCGAGAGATGTGACAAGTTGCCGTGTTCTTTTCCCCTACAGGTGGAAGAATTGGTGAGGAAGAGAATGCACTACGCTGAAAGATCTAAAATTCGTGACATGTAGTCAGAAAAGGAGTACATTGTTGTTCGTGCCCCCACAATGGCAGGAGGTCCAAATGTCATCCAACGAACAAATAGAGTGAGTCCAAGCATTAGAGTCACTGGCAACGAACTGAGACGAAGTGAAGACAAAGATGATTCTCCAGATCTGGTAGATACGACACTAGGCCTACCAGAAGCACCAGCTTTGCCAGATGAGACAGACCCTGGGGAGGTCGTACATAGTCTAACACCCGAACCAGGCTGGTATGCCCTGCAGCCGATAGAGAGTCTTGCCCCGAAGCGATCTGAGAGATTACGACTGAAGCGCCAGAGGTAGTGCAGTTGTCGGGACGACAACTAAATCAGGCGTGGAATAAGTAACAGCTCCATCTTATCATCGCTATTGCGTCTGTCGTTTAACAGCGCCATCTTGTCATCGCCATTGTGTTGGTGGTTCCCTATCCTTTTACCACAACATCTTCAGGAGGAAAATATATTACTGGGCCACAATAAAACATAGAAATAGCTGTGTTTTATATTTCTATTTTTGCTCCTTCAAGAGCATCCATCGCGTGTGTTATTTTCGTGGCTCATTTACTACGCGCGCGCACTACACCTGGAGTGATTAGGCCTAGCGGCCTATATAAAGAGTGCGCTGACTAGAAAAGACCTTTTCATACACAGCTTGATAACCCCCGATACCAAGACTGACGTCTTTTCAACCGCACTATAACTAGCGTCCTTTTCAGGACGTACACAGCGATCGCAATAGTCAAAATGGGCCGAAATAAACCACACGCTAAAAAGAGAAAGGTTTATTATACCAGCCCACCAGCGCAGAACAGCCAGGGGAATAACACAAACAACAAAGACAGACAGCCAGAAAGCAAAACTGCCCCAAGTACTCGTGCCGGGACCGAAATTTCTCCAACTCTTGACACGATGACGGAGCGAGCTACGACGTGTATCGACACGGCTGAAAGCCGGAGTGGCCAGACTCCTTGCGAGGAAGAGGAGAAAGCAGATGCAAGCAGTTCTGACCGTGATGATGAAGACCCAGAATATGACTACATGATGAGTGCGCTAGAGCAGATAGAACAGATGTCAGAAGAAGAAGACCAGATGAAAGCGTTAGAACCGATAAAACAGATGCTAAAAAGAAGACAGGAGTCTAAAACCCAGGGACCACCACCACAACTACCCGAATCGTCAGCAGAAACCCTGTCAACCACAGAGAGGCTGCACCAGACACCAATGACACCACCACACGATGCCGAGTTGACAGCTGTGGCTGCGCCAGGGAAGCTGCTCCAAACTCAAAAGACGATAAAAACATCACTAAAGCAAGACGTCACAGTAGAGGCTCCAGTGTGTAGTAATCAGACAACTACAGAAAGTGATCAGGAGTCAACAAAACAGAACGTGAGACCGTCCTACACACCACACACTCTAACGCAGACGGAAAGCAGAGCGCGTCACCTGCACAAACTAAGCAATACCGGTTGTCACAAGGCACTACAAGAGAGGATGGTTAAGATCACGCAGATGTCTGGAGGTTGTGACGTACCTCTAGTTCGACAAGTGAATTTTCCCTGTGATTTAAGGGACTTTAGCTTTTCATAACATTAGAACCCCTGAACATTTGTTGTAACTTTTTGGTTTCGCCAGAGCGAACCGATTCCACCGGGACTCACTTAGTAGGTGGCATGAGATCTAAAGACACTGAGACGATCCCCGAGCAGAGAAGCTAGTTTCTCGCAGGTATTTATCATCTCCGTGCGAACACTAAACCACTCGCAAGATGGACCAGAGCGGTCAGAAGAAAGACACTGGGGGGGGGGGGGATCTCAGGAAGGACGGGCGGCATGCTATCAAAGACAGTAGTGGTCCCTGAAACGATTTCGCATCTCGGTGTTAAACACGGAACCGATCGCAGTGGGAGCGAACGGGGAAAGCTGACGCAAGCAGCGAGGGAAGATGCGAGAGGCCAGGGGCGGCTTCTCTCTTTGGTCTGGCGGTCAGATCCCCAAAAGTCTTCTGAGATCTAAAAAGCTGTCAAGTTTCTCATGTCCCACTCATCTTTCATTTCATTCTAGATATATACAGACCACGTAGAAATACACTTTATCACTCGCTGGCCAGAACTTAACAGAAGCACTAGCTATATTTGAAATCTTGCTAGATTATCCCATGGATTTTATACATATTGGCAGTGAATTCTATTTCTGTGCAAAGCGGTAATATATATATTGTGTAAAGTGATCAGTGGTCTAGTTCATTCATTCTATTTCACTGGATATTGTGTTAATTTAAATCTATTAAATTAAACCGCCTCAATAGTTCCAGTTGTAAATGTAATGTTATACCTGTTATATTATTTCCAAAAATAATAGAGGCGTAAATGTTAAAGTAACTTTTAAAGTCGCGAAGGAATTTATAATTAATAAATTTAGTTAAGTCCTATATTTATAGATGTGTGTTTAACCACTAAAACTCGCGCAGTGTTTTATTAAATTCATAATTAAATACGCGAGCGTATATAAAATAGTCTTAACGGGAAATTCATCGCGCTTTAGACAGGTTATTTGTTTTTCGGTATATTACATGTCTTTTTTTCCTTTCATCCAGAGTGATCGTAACCTGTGCGATCCCAGCATAAAGAAAGCAATAGAGAAATCATACAGAGTCCTTTTCAGACTCGGTTCTTAACTTCCAGATATATTGATAGAACATTTTTAAATATAATTCTTGTGGCGGTCCGATGCGACCTAGCTATCAATTACATGAAAGAAAGCACCCCCAAGAACTTTTTTTTAAATAACTCATCAAATTTAATTACAATCTGTAATATAAACTGGAAGATGAACAGTGCCAGTAGCGATAACTTATTTACGGCTCTACTGTGAGAGAATACCTATTTACCTGACTGTGACTGAGCCTAATTTTTCCTCACTGGATTTAAACCATACCGGTCAGTTGCTATCATCACGCCTTGAAGGAATTTTACCTCCAGCAGCAAAGTTAAAGAGACCTCATTTTCACCCCTGTATTGAATTGTGTCAGTGCCATCCCATAGACTCCTTTTCATATAATAAAACATAATAACTCTTAGTCTTCAAGTCCGGCGATTAGTGGGAATATTCGCTATCAGCAAATCTCGCTACATCTGGGGCGGGACATCGAAGTACTAGACATTTTCACGTGTCAAGAGTAATTGTTGTTTATATAATTCTATGGATTATCTGATGCTGCAATCGGTAAGTGTGTGAATATATGAGTGTGGATCCTCACGCGCGTGCATGAATGACAGGAAATTTAATCTTTTTTTGTAACCATTTTGTTAACTTGCTTACCTGGTAATATATATCTTTTCTGTATACCCTACATTGTTCCTTTAAGTGGGATAGTTGATAATTTGTTAACTCTGTTTAAAAACCCCCTCCTTTTCATTTGCTTAGTAAAGGGAAGAACAATTGGGAAGAACAGGATTTCTTTCTACCACATTTACCTAATTTTGTAACACCTCTTTTCAGAGTAATTAACTTTACTGTTAGGTTAACTTACCTACGTTCCTGATAACTATCTATCTTTGGACTGGGTTTATCTTTGTCTAATAAGCGGGACGGGCTTAGTCGATACCCTTCTTCTTCACCCCCCTCCCTACCTTGTTATTTGCATTTTTCTGTAATTTTGACAATTCTTGTTGTAAACAATTGATTATTTTAGTGATTGTCTTTTTTTAACTTTAATAAACATCATAAACTAAATCGTTACGGTGTTCGACTACCCAAAGCCCATATAATTTCCCCTATTTGTTTAAGATAGTTGTATCCACGTCGTCTGTGTGTTTGAAGCACCAAATCGGTGTGAGCGCAGATGTGTGTCTGGAAAACTGGCAACTAATTGTTTGACCAGGAGAGTGGAAGAGAAGATTGAGAGAAACGATTTGTCGTAAATAAGTCTGTCTTTACTCTCCTCCAGCACTCTGTGGAGCATCATATTTAATCTCTACATTTCTATCACTGAGCTTTTTCACCATCATTCCACACTCTAAACCGGACTACTATTTCTAAGACTCTTTCTCTCAAAATAAATTTACGACAGAGGTGAGGCCTCACTCAGGGCCCTACCAGATGACAAAGTGATCAGCATCCTAGAGACAATAACTGGCAGGAGAAGCATCTCTAAGGTACGGAGGCACGAAAAGGGAGTCGTGCTTTCGCTCAACAGCACGGATAAGACAACCTCACTGATGACAGAACTGGAGGCTGGTCCGAAAGAATTCATGCTGCCTCACCAGATAAAAGTAGTTATGGAGACCAGCAAGACAACAAAGAAGTTGGTGCTAGGGGTGGACACAAGATGGTCCGCTAGCGAAGTCCAGAGCTGCCTACAGACTGAAAACACAGGTGCCCAGGTCATACAGGTCGAGAGGCTAAGGACATGGAATGGAAAAGATACCAATCTGGTGGTAGTACCTATTGAAGGAGTGACAAGACCTGAAAGACTGACTTTCAAAGAGACATAAAAGAGGACAGAGGCATATATCCCTCCGGTGATACAGTGCTCCAACTGCCAGCAATTCTCGCACACAAAGAAAACGTGTAGGAGAGATGCAGTCTGTCGATATTGTGCGGGTGGCCACCTATATCGCGACTGCCCCAAGGCGAAGGAGGACCCCAACTACAAAGCAATAAACTCAAACCGCACCTGTGCAAACTGCCTCGGAAACCACGGGGCTAGATACCGAGGCTGCCCGATGTTCCAGGAAACAAAGAGCATCCTGAAGGAAGCGATCTCCAAAAACATCCCCTTCAAGGAGGCAAAGCACAGAGTGGCTGCGGATGTTGCAGAAAAACAACGCACGATTGACAGACGACAGTTACACCAGCTGACCGCTGAAGTCAAACAATTGAAAATAAAACTCCAGGTCGAAAACAGAAGCAAGCAGGCTCCCGAAGACGAAAAGGACAGCGGTGAAGACGTAATAGATATTCAGAACATCAGAGAAATGATGAAAGACATGAAAAGCATTAAGCAGCAAATAGAAGCAGATGTAAAGAGGCTGACAGAACTGACGGAAGAAAACTCCAAAATCCTCAAGAGAATCGAAACAGAGCGAAGAGCCATTGAGGAAATGACATCAAACACAAGAGCAACCAAATCAAACGAACAATCAGACGAAGAAGTCATCGAAGAAACACTTGAAAAACTTCTACCAGCAATAATAGAAAAAGCACTACTACAGATACAGGAAAGCAGGAAGACAAGAGAAACAGAAACTAGGAAAGCAAAAACTAACAAAACGACACAAGACAGATAGGAAGGCAGGAAATGAACACCATGAACACGCCACGACCGACAAGCAACGAAGAGGAAACCAGACAACCAGCTAGTGGTCCTTTTCAGGACCAGTCCTTTTCAGGACTAACAGACGACTAGCACCGAAGAACCTAACACACAATATACCCCAATTATAACCAACTTTCAGGTTGAACAGGGTATTACAGCAACATAGTAGACGAAAACAACAACAACAACAACGAGAAAAGACCTTTTTCTTCGCCAGTCGCCCCAAAGAAACCAGAGTCGAGATCTGAAGTTGCCTCGGACACATTAGCATCGGAGCACTGGCTGGGTGTTTATTGGGTGTTTGTTTGGTGTTTGTTTAATGTCGTTTATTTGCCTGGTGTCACTGAGAGGGTTGTAATAATAAATACAGCCCCTTTCTTTGGATAGGAATTTTATTGTTGTACGGGTCTGGTGCGAGCGTGAATTGGCAGCGAGAAAGCGATAACACATGACTCCACCATCATCATCCCTCGCTCACCTTATCACACACACACACACACACACACACACACACACACACACACACACACACACACACACACACACACACACACACACACACACACACACACACACACACACACACACACACACACACACACACACACACACACACACACACACACACACACACACACACACACACACACACACACACACACACACACACACATATATATATATATATATAGGCTCCTCGATTTACAACGGGCTTACGTACCGTCAATCACGTCGTAAGTCGATATGGTTGTAAAATGTATGTACAGTAAGAATATATCAACGCTTAGCATGCCTCAATGCGAAAATATGTAGGTCTGTTTTGTAATATTTTAAACAAACGATCAGATTGATTCTTGCTGTAGTACTCTGTATAAAGTTTTCTTTTACTGATACAAGAGACACATAGAAACAAATGATAGAAGGTCAAGGTAATCCCATAACAGATACTGCCCTAGGGTGTGATGTGTTAGAGACTTCACCAAACTAGCCCCAGCATCGAGAGTTGGGGTGACCAGTTACTTTCCTCGCTGCCTTTTTCGTCCGAAACTCAAACATCAGAGTCAGGTACCCATTTACAGCTGGTTAGACTGGAGCGTGTCGGTACAGTGATTCGAACCCTGCATCTTTGCCGTAAGAGACCCACGCTATAACCACTCTGTTCAAACGGATGCTCAAATGTTAACCAGATAAAAAGACAATAGTCCATTAGCAATCACTTAGGTTAGAGACCAACCGTATCAAACAAGGACAATAGAGAAGTGACAGTTGATAGTATGTCAGATGATAAGTCTAAGATAAGCTCGTGACGTCGCCGAAGAAGACAGAACAGGAAAAAAGCACCAACAGTTACTGGTAACATCTCAGGCCACTGTATGGATGTAAAACATGGAGAATGACAACCAGAAATATACAAACTTTTGTAAATGAGTGCTTACGCGGAATAGAAGGATTGGAATGTTAAGACAAAGTCACAGATGTGGAACAGATGAAAGTATATCACTGGAACAAGATGTGAGGAGAACGTGCTGGCGCTGTATTGGACAAACATTGAGAACACAAGTTGATGGCATTACAAGTCAGTCCTTGTTTTAGAAGTAGCATGGTAAGAAAAAGAGGGTGACCAACAATACACAAGGAGAAGGGATTTAAACATAGGCACGATTGGGATAGAGTGTCCGATTGACAGAGTGGTTAGATCGGTGGTATTTCGAGGTAAAAGTGCCGGGTTCGGTTCATGTTATTATCAGGCTTCAGTGTACACAGCTGTAAAGGGGTACCTGATTCTGATCTTGAGTTAGGGAAGGAAAAGGCAGCTATGAAGGTAACTTGTCACCCCACATCTCGATGCTGGACATAGTGCAGTGAAGTCTCTAACACTTGACTTCCCTTCAGCAGCATCTGATATGGGACTATCTTCGACGGGGATAAAGTAGACTTTGAAATATCTTGAAAGGACAGCACAGCATTAAAAGGTTTGACGCGTATTTGTTGAAGGCCTATGATCCATGTGGGGAAAGGGGGGTTGTATGAAAAGTATGAAACATCTCCGCTCGTCAGCTATATAAAAGGTAACGGTAGTTACATAGCAAATACCATTGCCTTTGCTTTCCTTAACAGAAGAGCAGAACCAGGTACCCATTTTCGTCAGCTGTATGGGGACAGATAATAGAAGAGTGTTGTCACCTTGCTAGAATTAAACCTTTCAAGCACTGAAACTGGCATTCATAGTGAAAAAAATCTGGCTTATAGGAAACGTAAACATTGAGAGGAATCTCTCAAATGTGACGAGTATCAGATACATGTATAAATCGATGTATGATCCATGATCTTCCTCACAATTCAATGCATGACATATTAATACTTATTTATCTAGAGGAAAACGCATCCCAAGATCACATTTGTGATGGGCATATCTGGCCACTTCTAGATACCTCCACCAAAGACTGTTGTAACCAAGCAAACGTCACCTTTGCCAGCTTGCTTACGTCATACTACAACATCCGTTCACTGAGAGTGCTCTATGATACACAAACATCACGAAACAAGATTATCGTTTTCGCTCAAACTACATATCCAGAGCACGGAATACCTTGTATTATTATCATCAGGCTTCCTCATTATGTGACCTGTCCAACGCCAGGGTAGAGCCTTCTAAAAAAAAAAAAAAAACACTATATCCATAATTTTCTTGTATTTAGTATGATCAAACATCAAACTACATATATGTGTAGACCGCGTCTGCTAACTTGTAGGCCAATTCAAAAATAACAGAAATGCACATACGGTTTTTTGTTGTTGTTCACAAAATGTCTGTGTTTTTGTTTTGTTTTGTTTTTCTTGGTGCTGTTGTTTAGTTTTTGTTCTTGCCCAAACTAAGACAGAGCTTTCTTTGATGCTAATGCCTCTGCAGTTCTAGCGCCCTCATTATGGTAACATCTGCTTCAATAATTTTATCATTGATCAAAATCGCAAATGTTGTTTTCGTCCAAAATGGTAATTTAATCTGAGAATCTAATTTTATACTAAAAAGGCTTTTTGATGTGTCTTGACATCCAGATTTTTATGACAACGTTTGCTAAATTTACTTTGCTATGTTCATCTGCCACATGTACTGGTATCTGTACTATTTTGAGTTTTACATATGACTGCTTCAGCGTCGAAAACTTTTGATTTGGGACATACAGTTAAAATCAAGCTGTTGAGTGCAAAATCTGGTTTATTAATTGCCCCCGCCTGCACTCTATGAATATAGGTGTCCACAATCTTTTATCTTCTAGACTCATCTCCCTATCTACAGATCTCTGCTTACATCTCTCAATATCTACAGATCTCTGCTTACATCTCTCATAATCCATAGGTCTCTGCTTACATTTTTCACAATCTACAGATATCTCCCAACATGTCTCGCTGCCTACAGGTTTCTAACCATCACCCCTAACTATCTACAGCTCTTTCGTCCCATTAACTTTTATAATCTACATGTCGCTCGTCCATCTATCATTATCTACAGATCTCTCTCTGTCTGTGTCTCTCTCTATTGTCACTATCTACATATGTCTCTCGCTCTCTCTATCAACTTCTATAGTCTACACGTATATCTATCACAATCTCCGGATCTCCGTATCAACATCTCTCACCTTCTACAGATATAACTCTCTCATTTCTCACTATCTACATATATTCTTCTCTCTCATTTCTAACTATCTACAATTATCTCCGCCTATGTATGTCTCCATGTCTCCAGTCTCTAGAGATATTAAAAGCCACATCTCTCACTATCTTCACATCTCACCACATCTCTCACTATCTTCAGATCCCTTTCCCATCTCTAACTATCTACTAATCTCTCCCCATCTCTATCTACAAATCTCTCCCCATCTCTCGTTATCTACTAATCTCTCCCCATCTCTGACTATGTACTAATCTCTCCCCATCTTTGACTATCTACTTATCTCTCCCCATCTCTGGCTATCTACAAATCTTTCCCCATCTCTCCATCTTCATACCTCTCTCCCCATCTCTCACTATCTTCAAATCTCTCTCCCCATCTCTGACTATCTACAAATCTCTCCCATTCTCTCACTATTTACAGATCATTTTATCTCTCACTATCTACAAATCTCTCCCCATTTCTCACTATTTACAGACCTTTCCCCATCTCTCACTATCTACAAATGTCTCCCCGTCTTTCACTTTTTATAGATCTCTCCCCATCTTTCATTATCTCCAAATATTTCCCCATCTCTCACTATTTACATACCTTTCCACATCTCTCACTATTTACATTTCTCTCTCCACATCGCTCACTATCTACAAATCTCTCCAATCTCTCACATTCTACAAATCTCTCCCCATCTCTCACTATTTACATACCTTTCCACATCTCTCACTATTTACATTTCTCTCTCCACATCCCTCACTATCTACAAATCTCTCCAATCTCTCACTTTCTACAAATCTCTCCCCATCTCTCACTATTTACATATCTCTATCCCCATCTCTCACTATGTACATGTCTCTTTCCCAGTCTATCACTATCTACAGATCTCTCCCATCTTTCACTATTTACAAATCTCTCCCCATCTCTCACCATTTACAAATCTGTCTATCTACAAATCTCTTCCAATCTCTCACTATTTACACTTTCCCCATCTCTCACTATCTACATATCTCTTTCCACATCTCTCTCTATTTACAGATCTATTTCCACTTCTCTCGCTATTCACAGATCGCTATCCAACTTTCATTATCCACACATACAGTTATCCATATACAGTTTATCACTATCCACAGATTGCTCTCTCCATATCTCACTATCATCAGATCTTTCGAAAGAAGGGAAGTCATGAGACTACCTTCAGATCTCTCTCCATATCTTACTCTCGTCAGATCTCTCGAACCAGCTCTCACGATGAATAGATCTCTCTCTCTCTCTCTCTCTCTCTCACACACACACACGTCTACAAATCTCACCATCTCTCACTATCTTCAGTCTCTCTCCCCTAATCTCATTATCTAAATACTTCTCTCCCCATATTTCACTATCCACATATTTCTCTCTCTATCTCCCTGTATCTACATATATCTAGCCTCACATTTCTCACAAGACTTATCGACCTCTCTCCCCACAACTCTCACTATCAACATCCCTAGTTAAACAACAATAACAACAACAACAACAACAATGATAGATTTCAATGCGTCTATTCTACTCAAGTGTCACGTGCAGTCCCCGGGAGTCTCTGATGAGGCAAAGAAAGAAAAGGTTCACTACTGCTTCATGCATGTCGTACAATGCTAGTAACATGAAGCTGTGCATACGACTAGCAACCTCATCATGTACATCACATTGCTGCATAAACTATCACTGCTAAAGCATGCGAATGATTGGAGAATACTTTCTATGAATGCTTGGAGCATACTTTCTGTAAATGCTTGGAGTATACTGTATGTGAATGCTTGGAGCATACTTTCTGTGAATGATTGGAGCATACTTTCTGTGAATGATTGGAGCATACTTTCTGTGAATGATTGGAGCATACTTTCTGTGAATGATTGGAGTATACTTTCTGTGAATGATTGGAGCATAATTTCTGTGAATGATTGGAGCATACTTTCTGTGAATGATTGGAGCATACTTTCTGTGAATGATTGGAGCATACTTTCTGTGAATGATTGGAGCATACTTTCTGTGAATGATTGGAGTATACTTTCTGTGAATGATTGGAGCATACTTTCTGTGAATGGTTGGAGCATACTTTCTGTGAATGGTTGGATCATACTTTCTGTGAATGATTGGAGAATACTTTCTGTGAATGATTGGAGCATACTTTCTGTGAATGATTGGAGAATACTTTCTGTGAATGCTTGGAGCATACTTTCTGTAAATGCTTGGAGTATACTGTATGTGAATGCTTGGAGCATACTTTCTGTGAATGATTGGAGCATACTTTCTGTGAATGATTGGAACATACTTTCTGTGAATGCTTGGAGTATACTTTCTGTGAATGATTGGAGCATACTTTCTGTGAATGATTGGAGAATACTTTCTGTGAATGCTTGGAGCATACTTTCTGTAAATGCTTGGAGTATACTGTATGTGAGTGCTTGGAGCATACTTTCTGTGAATGATTGGAGCATACTTTCTGTGAATGATTGGAACATACTTTCTGTGAATGATTGGAGCATACTTTCTGTGAATGATTGGAGCATACTTTCTGTGAATGATTGGAGTATACTTTCTGTGAATGATTGGAGCATACTTTCTGTGAATGGTTGGAGCATACTTTCTGTGAATGGTTGGATCATACTTTCTGTGAATGATTGGAGAATACTTTCTGTGAATGATTGGAGCATACTTTCTGTGAATGATTGGAGAATACTTTCTGTGAATGCTTGGAGCATACTTTCTGTAAATGCTTGGAGTATACTGTATGTGAATGCTTGGAGCATACTTTCTGTGAATGATTGGAGCATACTTTCTGTGAATGATTGGAACATACTTTCTGTGAATGCTTGGAGTATACTTTCTGTGAATGATTGGAGCATACTTTCTGTGAATGATTGGAGAATACTTTCTGTGAATGCTTGGAGCATACTTTCTGTAAATGCTTGGAGTATACTGTATGTGAGTGCTTGGAGCATACTTTCTGTGAATGATTGGAGCATACTTTCTGTGAATGATTGGAACATACTTTCTGTGAATGATTGGAGTATACTTTCTGTGAATGATTGGAGCATACTTTCTGCAGGAGGGCCAGATAGAGTCGTGGGCCCATGCTCCACCAGAAGCGAACAGATAATAAGATGATTATGATGATTCTACTCAAGAACCCATTTACGAAAGTCTTAAGCTTCTCGGATGCTGTTTTACTGCACAAATAAACTATATCCTAACTACTCCTCGCATTGCACTGTCTTCATTGTCTTCGTTCTATTGTTTTCTGCTCACTGACCTCATTTTAATCGCAACTTCCAGTTTGCTATTTTGAACTTGTCCCAAAAAAAAATGAAACTTATCCATGTATTAACATTTATTTTAGTTTTCCATAAGTCCCGCAGTAACACGTTTTTTGTTTTTTTTAATTTTTATTTTCAAAATGTTGTTGTCTCTCCTTAGCACGAAGGTCAGTCCAGACGCGCGAGGTATTTTTGTAACAATAAGGTCAAAGGGAAGATCACGTGATATCAAAAGGGATGTACTTACTGCATGTTAGGCCCATGTCTATGATAGTATCCTCGCCTCATTTGATACATAAAATTATCCACGTGTAATAACTGAAGTAAACAAGTAGGCTGGTGGTATAAATATCGCAAGTGGTTGCTCGTGAGAGTATCCACACGGAGATAGGTAAGTCTGTCTGCTTTGTTGTTTGTTCTTCTGCTTTATTTTGAGGCTATCCGCTTGTCCTATTTCCGCAAACACACGCTTAATGCATTGAATGTCTGTTTTTTTTTTTTTTTAAACTGGAAATATCGCACTTTTGTGGAATATTCCAAGACCATGAAATCGTTTATATTTCGACATTCGCCCTAATATAACGGATGAGCTATGTGTCTGGGCTGAAAGAGACGCAGCTCGCCACAACGAGACTAAACTCATTTTAAAACAAAAAATAGTTGTGTCTTTTGCATAATATCCCGTTTCATTACCGTGGTTATTTGAGCAAGAGCGTCCGATTGACAGAGTGGTTAGTGCGCTGGTCTCTAAGGGCATAGGTGCAGGGCTCGATTCACGATGTCGACACGCTCCAGTCAACCCAGCTGTAGATGGGTACCTGACTTTGCTCTTGAGTTAGGGAGGGAAAAGGCAGCGAGGAAGGGCATTGGGCATCCCACCTCTCGATGCAGGACCTAGTATAGTGAAGTCCTTAACACTTCATTCCCGTACGATAGTATCTACAATGGGATTACCTTTGACATTTGACCTTATTTGAGCAAAGACACACTGAAAGCATCGTTGAGCAGCTTCAAAATTGATGTCCCCTCCTGGGAGACTATCGCACAGGATCGCTCTGCCTGGCGGACAAACATTACTCAATGCTCTCGCATTTCAGAACAGAATTTAGCTGATAAGGCAGAAGGCAAGCGTGCTGCAAGAAAGGTCAGAATGCACAGCAACAGGGCCTGTAGGGCCAAAATAGGACTAATTAGCCACATGAGATCACGGCACAGATGTGTCATAACTCAAGTCTGAAGCTGTCGCCATCTTCGCTTGCGATGGGCAACTATTATTATTACTATTATTATTATTTGAGCAAAGTTAGAAAGAAGAAGTACGCTGCCTCAGACATGTCGAATATAAGAGTAAAAACCAGCGAGTCGCGTTATTACGTTCATTGTTGTAAGTAATTTGCACGAAGGTTCATCGTAGTAGTTGTATCTTGCTCATACTAAAGAGAGAATGTAGTGTAGTATTGAATGTAATGCTATTTTTTCAAGAAATTATTTTGGAATTGTCCCACTGGCTGAGTAGTGAGAGTGCATGGTTCTCCACGCACAGTTTCCGGGGTTGAAACGTGGTAGCATCACTGTAGCGAAAGGTTTTCCTAGTATGATAGTAGTGGTAGAGCAGAAGTAGAATCTCTCTCCAGAAAGTATGAAGTTCCAGTGCCCGAGAAGTACACTGGTATCACAAGTGAGTTACAGCTGTGAATACTCTGAGCTGGACAATAGATTTAGGCTTCAGAAGTATAAGATGCTACTTCGCTATCGTAACCCTATGTGATATTATAATTAAATTAGAAAAAGTAACTCAAAATTTAACAGTTAAAAATTTAACAAGTCAAATGAGTACAATTATCCAATTTATTATGTACATCTATATATTCTTGTAATGATAAATGGGTGTTGGAAGATGGTAAAATGTATGATTATTTACAGTTACAAATTAAAATAACTAATAGAAAAAGTCTTGGATTTATCTTCCACTGAATTTATAAAACAAGTTTGTCACATTATCTCTTGCCATCTAGTTTTCATCATTAGAAAGTCGTTTTAGAACTGCTCACAGGATTTGTTGGATGGAAATATATAAACTCAACTTTATCCACGTCTGCTCGAGGTTCCTCCGACACACTGGAGTACGGAAGACTTTCCTTCAGCCCGCCCTATAACTACGGGGGACTAAGGTGTTGAAGTTTGGTTGACCTCTAGGCTTCAGTGAGCTGGATCAACTTCTTCAAGTCTTTAGTTTCTCGATCAGGAATGATCATAAACATTGATCATAAAAACCTGGAACAAGAAGTAATAGGTGGCCATTGTTCTAACAATCTCACCACCCTCTGCTGTTCATGATGCGACCATGTCTTCAGTGTTTGTATGTAAATGAATGAATCATGGTAGTATATTACAGAGATAGCATGATAAGATAATGTATAAGGTGCAGAATTAACAATATACATGAATAAATCACATGTTATGATACATGGGTACGATATAACCTTTGCCTTCCACTTATGGATGTCAAGTCACTTATGTACTTGCTGGTATGTCGTAAGCTTCCAGGCAAGAATTAGCCATAATATATTTGGCTAACCAATTAATGGTTATGCTTCCTGACAA
This sequence comes from Oreohelix idahoensis, assembly GCA_024509875.1. Classification (NCBI taxonomy): domain Eukaryota; kingdom Metazoa; phylum Mollusca; class Gastropoda; order Stylommatophora; family Oreohelicidae; genus Oreohelix; species Oreohelix idahoensis. The sequence goes on along the minus strand of JAMPIV010019186.1, from coordinate 81,091 downwards.
TGCCGGTGAAGGTTATCTCTGGTTAGCGTCATTCCCTTTTTTATTATATCTGCTACAATCAATCAGAAATAAAATCTGAAATAAAATGATATTAGTAATACATATATTTTTAATAAACTTACATACCCTCTTAGGATTAATAAGCTCACGGTGAGACTGTATTGGCTTAACTTAATCTGCCCTGCATGCAGCGTGAAAATAGAACTTTTCTTGCAGAGGCTGTCCTCCAGTTTCTCACTCTGGCTTCTGGATTTGGTGTGTGATTTACAATGCGCCGCTCTGTCCTTATATTTCAGTCTCTCGCGCGTACGAGAAAGCAGCTCCCAAATTCCCCAAAAGATTTTAGTTTCATCTCCTGTTTTGAAGCTATTTGAAACAATCTGTGCTTTTCCTGTACTCGTTTTTCTCTTCTGTCACTCACACACTTATCTCCTTCCTTCCTTCCTATATATCATTTCCTTTTCCCCATATGGGGCTTTCATTACATATAAGTTTTATACAATTCCGTTGAGGCTTGTTAGTGTAATAAATTTTTAAAGATTATTAGCTAACTTTTAGCCGATGTGATGAAGGTGAAAAATATTAATTATCTTTAAAACTATTTATATTTGAATAATATCCTTTTGGATATATAATTCCTAGCCTATCTCCTTTGTTGAGTTATATTTATTTAATATTATTCCAACCATGCGTTCTCCTGTAGTGAATAATTTAATGTCCAGTAAATGCAAACTTTTAAAGTCGGCCATACATTCCTATATAGCTATTTCCTCATTCTTCAGTAATACTGTATGGCTTTTAACCGTAAGTCACATTTCCGCTGTCTACCAACTTCAAAGAAAGACCGCAGCGCTGACCTTGCGCTGGTGTGTGTGGGTGTCGCGTGGGCGTGTCGCGCTACAACCAAGCAAGTGTTTACCAAATCTCGCTACAGAGCCCTCTTCTTTAAAACAGTGCCTGCACGGTTAACTTTTTGGTAACACATGCTGCAGTTCCTCCTTAATTTTCTGTTTCTCTATATCTCCTTTGATAGGATGCCTACTTAAAAAATCGGGTCCAAGATTGTCCCGTCCTGGTATGTATCTCACATTGAACGAATATGGAGATAACAGTAAACTCCACCTTAAAAGTCGTGAATTTAATTTTTTAGACACTGCTAAAAACATCAAAGGCTGGTGATCACTTTCCACAATGAAGTGTTTCCCGTAAAGAAAAGGGGCGAATTTGTTGATCGACCAGACCAAAGCGAGGCATTCACGTTCAACGGTAGAATAATTTCTCTCAGCTGTATTTAACTTTCTACTGGCAAAAGCTACTGGTAATAGCATATGTGGCGGTGTGTCTGCCCGCTGTAGTAATGTTGCTCCGATGCCTACATTGCTAGCATCCGTTCTTAGTACGAATTCTTGTGTGAGATCGGGAAGGGCAAGGATAGGTTTATTTGTCAGCTTATTTTTCAACTCTGTATAAGCCTGTTCACACTCCACAGTCCATTGTATTTTATCCGGCTGACCTTTTTTGGTTAAGTCGGTTAATGGCGCGCACAATGAGTTAAAATGGGGTATATATTTCTGATAAAACCCGCACAGTGACACAAAGGATCTTACATCCTTCTTAGTTTGTGGTCTTGGTGCTTTTCTCATTTTCTCTACATTCTTTGGGTCCGGAGACATTTGCCCTGTAGAGATAGTGTGACCTAAAAATTCCAATGTCTCACATCCAATATGACACTTAGTTGGGCGTGCTGTCAATCCCGTTTCTCTTAATCTACCTAACAACATGGAGAGTGCTACTACGTGTTCCTCGAATGTAGTGGTAGCAATCAGAATATCATCCATGAAGTTGGTGATATGAGGATTTTGTAATGGTTCCAACAATTTCCTCATCATTCTGGTGAAGATACTTGGAGCATTCTTTAAACCAAATGGGAGTACATTGAACTCGTAATGTCCATCCGGTGTACTAAAGGCTAACAGTTTCCTAACTTCTGGTTTCACTGGTATTTGGTAGTATCCCTTGCTTAGATCTACTTTTGAAAAATACCGAGCCTTACTCAATGTAGCAAACAACTGATTGGTGTCAGGTAATGGGTCTACCTGAGATTCAGTGATAGCATTTAGTTTCCTATAATCAATGCATAACCTGTGTTCACCACTAGGCTTCCTTAATAGCACCACACTTGAGCTGTAGGGAGATTCAGACTTTGAAATAATTTTCTCTTTTAAGAGATAATCAATCTCATCCTTGAGTGCCTGTCCTTTAGCATAAGGTATAGGGTATGTCCGCATACAAACTGGTGTAGGGTCAGTAATCGTCATGTCATACTCTAACAGATTAGTACACCCCGGCTTATCTGTGAGTACATCAGCATGGATTTCTAACACCTCCTGAACCTTTTTCCTCTGCTCAAGAGTTAAATGTTCACTCACATTAACCTGAGCATAGCTTTCCGTAGTTGATAGGGGGTATTCCATGGAGGAAATTGGTTCATCCTGCATTTCTGTTGCAATGGCCAGGGTCATGATATGGGCAACTTCTGATGCTTCCCTGTCATAATACTTTTTAAGAAGGTTGACATGATACACCTTCTCCTTTCCTTTCTTGTCAATCTTATAGTTGGTCCGGGAAGTTTTTCCAATATGACGTAGGGTCCCTGCCATCCAATTTGCAATTTATTATTGCTGCTGGGCAACAGTAACAGAACCTTTTCTCCCACCTCAAGTTCCCTATCTTTTGCTGTTTTATTGTAGTAAGCAGCCTGCTTCCTCCTGGCCTGTCTCAAGTTATCATTTGCCAGTTTCCAACTTGTTTTCAATCGAGATGTCAACTCGTTGACGTATTGGTATGAAGAAGTCACGGTTTCTTCTGCTTTTTCATCAGTCCATGTCCGCAACAATGCTTCCAGTGGACCTTTGATTGGTCGTCCAAACAACAATGTAGCTGGAGCCAATCCTGTGGAGTTATGTGGGACTTCCCTATAGGCAAATAGTGCTGAGGGTAAGTATGTGTCCCAAGTTTCAGGTTTCTCACTAGCCAACTTTCTAAGGATTGAAATGAGCGTGCCATTGAACCGCTCTACTTGACCATTCCCTTGGGCGTGGTACGGGCTACAGTGATAATGTCTAGCTTGAAATAACCTGAATACTTCTTGTGTTAGCTTTCCCCTAAACTGAGAACCATTGTCAGTCAATATTTGATGTGGGAAACCTAATCGGGTGAATATTGTTAACAGTGCCTCTGCCACATGTTTCGAATCTATCGATGACATTGCTACTGCCTCTCCCCACATAGAGCAAGTATCGACCAAGGTTAAGATATATGCATTTCTCTTCTTGGTCCTACTGAGGGGTCCAACAATATCCACGGCAACACGTTCGAAGGGCGTTCCCATGATGGGCATTTCTCCCAGTGTTGCTGGTGCAGTCCTATGTTTAGGAGCTACTCTTTGGCATTCTGGACAGGATCTCACATACCTCTTTATGTCCTCTGTGATCCCTGGCCAAAAGTAGTGACAGGCTATCCGTTGTCCAGTGGCCCCTATTCCCATATGTCCACTGAAGGGTATAGCATGTCCTAGCTTCATAACCTGCTCCCTGTATGATTTTGGCACTACAAGCTGTCCATGTCCTTTTGGTCCTGTTCCAGCTTTTCTATATAGTAGGCCTTTTTTCATATATAAGTCTCCTTTCTCTGGAGGGTTATGGCTTTTAGGTAATTTGCCAAAGCAAGGCTTCAATGTACTGTCAGCAGTTTGAGCCTTTCTCATCTCTTCTGGATGAGTATTGATGATAGTGTCCTCCTCTTTCTTAGAGCTTGCCCTGGTCTGGACTGTTGCCATCACTATGGGTCTTATAGGTTCTCCTAGAAAGACATATCTACATCCCAGTATTAATGGGTAGATAGGGTTGTCCATCACTGCTGCTTTGATCTCTCCTTCCACATAGCGAGATCTTATGTTGATTCGGGCTATGGGCAGTGTCATGGTTCCTGCTCCCTTGACTGGTCCTCTGATTTCCACTGTTTCTGTGGTTATCTGTTCCGGACTCACCAGAGAAGAGCACACTACTGAGTCAAAGTCCAAGCCTGTATCATATAAGCACAGTACTTGGGTGCCATTCAAGGTCACTTCCTCACAGACAGGGGGATGATGGAGGTCATTCTGACTATCTGCCAGGTCCTTCCTTCCCTTGTTCTCTGTTGTAAGGCATGCAGCGTGATGAGGAGGGTTTTCCGTCTGCATTCCGCAGTATTGTGGTTACTCATTTGGCAAGATTTACACCACTTTCCTTCCTTTCTTGGAGGTTTCTTTTCTGATCCTAGAGGGTTTTTGTCTTTATAATCAGTTCTGTGTTTGTTCTTGTTGGAATTGTCCCTGTGTTCATAGTTGGTAAAGTTTTGTGAAGGTTTGAAGTTCTCACCCTGCTTCTTCTTATTTCCTGATACTTCTGACTGAGCTGCTTGATATCTTTCAGCCATGGTTAAAATATCTTCCAATCTCTCAGCTCCTTGTTCCATAAGAAATTTTCTCATTTCTTGAGGCATGGATTCTCTCAGTTGCTCCATCATGACCATTTCTTTTATATCTTGACACTTTCCTAAGCTAATCCATTTTGTCAGATAAGTTTCCAATCTGGCAGAAAACTGGTGATAGTTTTCTCCTGGAAGTAGCTTAGCAGTTCGGAATCTCTTTCTATAAGATTCAGAATTCTTTTCGTACCTGACCAGTAAAGCTTGTTTTAAGATTTCATAATCTTCCTGGTCTTCTTTTGAGAGTTTTAAATAAACATCGTATGAAACTCCCCTCAACCCCTGAGATAGCTTAAGGCTCCATTTTTCCTTTTCCAATCCATAGGTAGAGGCCAGTCTCTCATATCTATCCAGGTACGACTCAATGGCGTCCTCTTTTTCAATAAATGGATCCAGGTGGAAACTCATGGCTCCATTTGCCGCGCTATGGTTGGAGCTACTCTCAGAGTGAGGTGAGCTAGCACCATGATTGCTAGCTGCTCCCTGGAGTTCAAGTTCCTTTAAACTTAACTCATGCGCTCTTTGTAACCTTCTTTCTTCAGCTTCCAAAATTAGTCTCTTTTCTTCTCTTTCCAGTCTTTTGGCTTCTCTCTCTGCTTCTAATTTCTTAGCTTCAGTCTCAACTTCCATTCTTTTAGTCTCTCTTTCTGCCTCTAATTTCTTAGCTTCAGCCTCAACTTCCATTCTTTTGGTCTCTCTTTCTGCCTCTAATTTCTTAGCTTCAGCCTCAACTTCCATTCTTTTGGTCTCTCTATCTAAATATTTATCCACTTCAGTTGTGATATATCGAATTAGAGCATCTCCTGTCATACCCAAGTCTTTTCCTTCCTGCATAATCGCAGCTCTAAACTTCACCAATTCAGCCATGATGCTTACTTACCAGAGGGTATATAATTTTATCTTCACTAACAAACTAACTTAATTAAAATCAATTAATTACTTTGAACAAGACAAATCCTTAAAACCTTGTGAGCGTTTCCTATTTACTTCGTACTCAATGGTACTACTATTACAAACAAATTTCTAAGTTTTTAGAATTTTTTCCAAAAAAAAAAAATTTATTTTTACAAACTATTTGTGGCTCAAGATAGAAGAATACATAGATAGTGGCCCAGGATACAAAATAATATCCCGCGAAAGAGCCCCCAATGTAGCGAAAGGTTTTCCTAGTATGATAGTAGTGGTAGAGCAGAAGTAGAATCTCTCTCCAGAAAGTATGAAGTTCCAGTGCCCGAGAAGTACACTGGTATCACAAGTGAGTTACAGCTGTGAATACTCTGAGCTGGACAATAGATTTAGGCTTCAGAAGTATAAGATGCTACTTCGCTATCGTAACCCTATGTGATATTATAATTAAATTAGAAAAAGTAACTCAAAATTTAACAGTTAAAAATTTAACAAGTCAAATGAGTACAATTATCCAATTTATTATGTACATCTATATATTCTTGTAATGATAAATGGGTGTTGGAAGATGGTAAAATGTATGATTATTTACAGTTACAAATTAAAATAACTAATAGAAAAAGTCTTGGATTTATCTTCCACTGAATTTATAAAACAAGTTTGTCACATTATCTCTTGCCATCTAGTTTTCATCATTAGAAAGTCGTTTTAGAACTGCTCACAGGATTTGTTGGATGGAAATATATAAACTCAACTTTATCCACGTCTGCTCGAGGTTCCTCCGACACACTGGAGTACGGAAGACTTTCCTTCAGCCCGCCCTATAACTACGGGGGACTAAGGTGTTGAAGTTTGGTTGACCTCTAGGCTTCAGTGAGCTGGATCAACTTCTTCAAGTCTTTAGTTTCTCGATCAGGAATGATCATAAACATTGATCATAAAAACCTGGAACAAGAAGTAATAGGTGGCCATTGTTCTAACAATCTCACCACCCTCTGCTGTTCATGATGCGACCATGTCTTCAGTGTTTGTATGTAAATGAATGAATCATGGTAGTATATTACAGAGATAGCATGATAAGATAATGTATAAGGTGCAGAATTAACAATATACATGAATAAATCACATGTTATGATACATGGGTACGATATAACCTTTGCCTTCCACTTATGGATGTCAAGTCACTTATGTACTTGCTGGTATGTCGTAAGCTTCCAGGCAAGAATTAGCCATAATATATTTGGCTAACCAATTAATGGTTATGCTTCCTGACAATGCCGGTGAAGGTTATCTCTGGTTAGCGTCATTCCCTTTTTTATTATATCTGCTACAATCAATCAGAAATAAAATCTGAAATAAAATGATATTAGTAATACATATATTTTTAATAAACTTACATACCCTCTTAGGATTAATAAGCTCACGGTGAGACTGTATTGGCTTAACTTAATCTGCCCTGCATGCAGCGTGAAAATAGAACTTTTCTTGCAGAGGCTGTCCTCCAGTTTCTCACTCTGGCTTCTGGATTTGGTGTGTGATTTACAATGCGCCGCTCTGTCCTTATATTTCAGTCTCTCGCGCGTACGAGAAAGCAGCTCCCAAATTCCCCAAAAGATTTTAGTTTCATCTCCTGTTTTGAAGCTATTTGAAACAATCTGTGCTTTTCCTGTACTCGTTTTTCTCTTCTGTCACTCACACACTTATCTCCTTCCTTCCTTCCTATATATCATTTCCTTTTCCCCATATGGGGCTTTCATTACATATAAGTTTTATACAATTCCGTTGAGGCTTGTTAGTGTAATAAATTTTTAAAGATTATTAGCTAACTTTTAGCCGATGTGATGAAGGTGAATAATATTAATTATCTTTAAAACTATTTATATTTGAATAATATCCTTTTGGATATAATTCCTAGCCTATCTCCTTTGTTGAGTTATATTTATTTAATATTATTCCAACCATGCGTTCTCCTGTAGTGAATAATTTAATGTCCAGTAAATGCAAACTTTTAAAGTCGGCCATACATTCCTATATAGCTATTTCCTCATTCTTCAGTAATACTGTATGGCTTTTAACCGTAAGTCACATTTCCGCTGTCTACCAACTTCAAAGAAAGACCGCAGCGCTGACCTTGCGCTGGTGTGTGTGGGTGTCGCGTGGGCGTGTCGCGCTACAACCAAGCAAGTGTTTACCAAATCTCGCTACAATCACGATCTAGTCTTCCCAGCTATGAATGGGTACTGACTCTGCTGTCGAGTTAGGGAAGGGAAAGACAGCGAGGAACGGAACTGGTCAACCCACCTTCATAAAGCCGAGACATAGCATGGTGAAGTCTCAAACACTTCACCTCCCTACGGCAGTTAGCTTGACTGCTTGCGTCAGCGTCAGCGACCCATAGCTTGACTGCTTGCGTCAGGGTCAGCGACTCATAGCTTGGCTGCTTGCGTCAGGGTCAGAGAACCAGAGCTGACCAAGACCCTACTTCACCTCCAAGTGGTGATCCTGGAAACAGGCTGCATCACTGCAGTCTAGCTCAGTGAGTAGGGATCGAAGAGGGAAGGCTAACCCGGTCCCAAAAAATGCCGTGCGGAAGTCGGATGTGTCGGCCGAAAGGCGCAAATATCGCAGCTTCACTGTAAACGGGCACAACGCAACCAATGTCACTTTCAGGACGAACGAAGAAGAAGAAGACTTCCCTACGGCAGTATATGTTGTGGGACTACTTTTACATATTCATCAATCATTACCCATCTTCTCATTATCATCATCATCATCTTCATCATCATCATCATGTTTCTCTGCGTTCCTTACGGAACATGGCTCCACCACTGTAGCTGATCCCTTACAGGAAGCTTGCCACAAGCGTTCACATGCTGTTGCTGTTGAGGTTTCTGGGACAATTCCTTTTACATGATGTAGTTGTCAGCCCCTGGCACAACCACGTGTTGGTTGCTGTGTACGACATGCCTGAGGTGGGCAGCAGTCCTATTATTTCGTGGCCTCTTCAGAGACCGCCGGGAACTACATGGGGCCTGAGGACTACTGGCTTTCATAACTTACTTAGTCGTTCCTCTTCTACCGTGAGGTGTAGAGGTTTGTAAGAGAGAGCGCCATACTATTCTATCGGCTGTCTTCCTCCTGGCTTGGTTCCATTCTAGTCCATCATCATCAGTTGCCATCTCCACAACGAAGGTTGGCTGTAATGGATCTCCAACGTCTTCTGTCTCTTGTCTTGGTGGTGCACTCTGATAGACTCTTTCCTGTCCATCTCTTGATGTTATCTTCCCACTTATAGCGCTGTCTTCCCCTTGCACGTTTGCCTTCAGCTCTCCCTTCTGTTAAGGTCTTCTGCAAGGTGTTATGCCTTTTTATGTGACCAAAGTATTTTAGCTGCCGAACCTTGATTTCCCTCATTAGTTCTCTTTTCATACCTAGATTTTCTAGGACCTCTTTATTTGTTTTCATCTCTTTCCATGAGATACGCCCCATTCTTCTATATATCAACATTTCAAGAGCCTCAATTCTTTCTTCCAAATGCTTATTCATCGCCCATTCTAGTCCTCGGTCCTTCAAAGATTGTCTAATGTTGTCCTCCCTGGCTCTTAGTTTCCCATGTTTGCCGTGGTAGCCGATCTTCTCCCATTCTGCAGACATGGCCAAACCATCTTAGTTGGGACTGTTCTACTTGGGTCTGCAGGGGTTGGGTTTTTAGGCCTTGACGTAACTATATAAATTCATAAATTGACACCAAATCCTCGTCTCCTGGGTCGTCCTCTAAATGTACTTCACGTCTTCTTCAACCCTTTTATTTCTGTATCCAGTTTTTTTCTCCTTGTGTCGACCTCTACATTCTTTTACTATGTGGATTCCAGAAAAGTACTGCTCTGTAAATCTATCAACATGTTGCCTTATTGCGTGTCTTATCAATCGCCAACTCCTTCTCACCTCTTGTTCCGCTAACATTTGTCTGGTTCATGGTCGTCTGTTCCACATTAGTGATCTTGTCATACCATTTGAGTCTTTCTGTTCTACGCAAGCGTCCATTTATGAAAACCTGTAACGTCAACATTTACCTTGCAGCTCAAATAAAGGTTTGTTTGCATTTCCATACAACCTCTATTTAAGTTATTCCATAACAAATTTAGATGTGCTAAACTGAAATTATAATATATTTTTTGTTTTGTTTTGTTCAAATAACAGCATTTTCCAACAAGAAGGATCCAGGAAATATGGCGTCCCATACTTGGATTCTGCTATGCTGTATACTCTTGTCTGCCGTTCTTGGCAGTCAGGGTAAGTAACTCAATAGTATAATTTAAAAAGTTAATTCCTACTTATAAATAGTTGTATCCTCAATTGTTCCCCTTGGAAATACATGAAACAAATGTCAAACCAAAGAGGAATAACTGTCATTTTACAAGTAGCTTTTATTTGATCAGATTAAAAAAAAATAAATATTCCCCGAAATAAAATACGAGAAAATAAATTACAAAATGACTTATAAACTGAAGAGGCAGGACAGTTGCTGGTTGTCACGGATTGCCTCACCTTGGCTCTGCAGTAGTGGTTTAACAGTGGCCACAACTTCAAGAGTAACTAATTTTGGTCTTCAAAGTTGTCTACCTTCGCATAAGCTTACTCTTGGCAGAGTTGTAGGTAGATGGATAATGATGTTTCTACCTCAAGGTTGTATTCACAAGATATTCAGAAAAGCGAGAACAATGTGGCATGTTTCTTAGCAATGTTAACTCTAGTATCTGCAGTCAACTTTTGCCAAAGGATTGGGTTATCTTATAATTCGTTAGCTCGTTAAGCCCCCAGCTGGTTTAATCCAGCGAGATGCCTCTGATTATTATTATTGTTATTATTATTATTAGTGGCTCTTCAGGTGTAAATATAATTATATATATTAAAATCAGGACTCACACATGTGCCTTGCACTCTGTAATCATTAACTCGACTATAGATTTATCAAAATCAACATATACAAAATTTAATGATCAATCGCTTTTGGAACACATGTAAATGAATATAAACTAGTAATTCTTAGAGATAGTTATCATCATTGACTGGCTATCAGTTTTAGAAATAAAGTCTGTTGTTCTGGTCTGCTAGAACTATGACTTATCTTTCAAAATTCCTGAACTGCTGGTGCTGCTGGTTCCGTCAATTCGTCTCTGTGTCGAGGGCACGTTTCCAGATGTCTAAAAATTACCGCTCCTGGTCAAGGCAAGGGTCTTCAAGTGTCGATCTCAGGTTTAGAAACACAGACTAGTAGGACAGATGGTATCGTTCGTAAAGTAGTACCACAACTGGCCTCTCCGATCCGTACAACCAAATTTTAGAGGGAATAAAAGAACATATTCCGCTTCTAAATATTTTTTTGCCTGATATTAATCAGGCGCTTATCCCCTGCTGTCCGTTAACCGATTCCTTTTCTCATATTTTTTACTCCTTCTAAGAATATATTATAATCTAACTCAGGGGATGTGATGAAAAAATCACAATTATTTCAGTTAATGTAATGAAAATTTGTGACTGGACAACGGAAAATGGCTTGTGCCTGAAGCAACGTATAAAATTTACATCCATTTAACAAATGATAATACACAACTATACACAGGTTGATGTAATCATCACTCACTCCATGCTCCATTCGGAGTCTGTGGTTACTTCTGCGTTTTGTTCTCTGTGAGACCTAACATAAAGCCTTCACCAGCGCTTGCTGTGGTGATTCGTGAATGTATCCTTTTCACATGTTGAGGTTGCCAGCCTCAGTTGAATCGTTAACACCACTAGTCAAGTATACACATATTCAAAGTATAAAACTATTTACACTCACCTCAGATAAATAGTCTCGTCAAGTTAATACGATTTGCTTCGAACACACGTGTGAGATTTTTTCTTATTCCAGAATTCCTCTGTGACTTTGTGTGTAGTTTTCGGTAGGAGTTCGGATCCGTATTGATTTTGGCGAGTTTTCTTCTCTAGAGGTTAAAAGATGCTATAATACGTGTTTCCGTTCCTAATAAATTCAGAGTCCAACTCTATTCTTTCCTGTAGCAGGTCTGAGCTGTCTATTGGTGACGATTTCTGGATTGCAGTCTCGTGTGTCAAAATTGTTCAACATTTTGTAGCGTAGAATTCCTGCCTCCGCTTTTCCGGGCGGTTGGCTCAAACGCCCAATTGACGCAATTGTTATTTGCACCTCAAAATGCGGGAGCCGCGCTAGCGTAGTGGTTACAACACCGCTCTGGCGACCGGGTGATACAGGATCAAACCCGGGCGACGGCATTTGAGGATTTTTCGTCGACCGGGATTTGGACTGGATTAACTCGAGACCTGGCGAGGACATTTGAAGGAGTGTCGTTGACCAGGGACTGGCGGCTCCTGAGCCGACCCAGCTGCAATGGGTACCTCCGAAATCGGCGAGTATTTGCCTGAATGGCGAGGGACACCTGTCTCTGTACAAGAAATAAAGGGATACTCACGTAAAATCAATGTCAGGTTAGACATAAAAATAATAACCTGAGATTTCGCCTCGAGTATTAGCGGGCGTACGCAAAAAAAAAAAAAAAAAAAAAAAAAAAAAAACCCCAAAATGCCAGTCAATCTTATTTGAAAGTTGTAGTAACTTTATGATGAAATATTTTGCATGACTCATCTAGTGCAAAATTTCAAACCAGTACTTTATAAAATTGGGCTGTAAACATCCGATTATGATTTGGTAAAGTTACATCTTTCACACTTAAAAATGTCTTCCCAGATTGGGGATTATCTGACTTGTTTATCCCACGTAATTCAGACGTCGTTATCAGACTATGACTCGGCACAATTCGACCGTCTCTCTGGATATATTCGTGGTTTATCCGTACCTCCGAATATTGAGAGTCTATTGTTCTGACGAATTGAAAAGGATGCCTCCAATCTTTTACAAACATCAACGACAGCCTTTCACCTGGAGTCCAAGTGGGATCGTCGCGTTTTTTGTGACTTAATTAATCCCTCAGGGATGGACCGTCGAATTGAAGTGAATTGAAGTGTGAAAGTAATGTAAACATTGACCCTCGAATACGTTTTCTATGCTGACAGAAATGGGCCAAGTTAGGGCAGGGGGAGAGAGAAATATCAAACATTAGCCCGCACAGTAAAGGTAATGCAATACTGCCGGAGTGGATATGAGAGCGCACAAACCGTTTTGTGACACTGGTTGCTATGAAATCATGCTTTGATGACAACGGATTTCACGTTGAGTTGTAATATTAATGTGACTTAGCATATTATTTAATAAAATGGCAGTTATTTATATTTCTAACGTTTGTATCAAGCAAATTAGTTGGACAGAAATGAAGAAAGTGCAGTTTAAACGTATGAAGTGACTTTTCAGTCACCAAGCAATTTTAACTGAAATGTCAGTAATTCAAAGACCGTTTGCTGAGGTTAACCTCCCCTTATTTCAACTACTTGTAAATAATCTTCCTTCACCCTTCCCCCGGCCTACAAGACGTGACGGAAGTAGAATAGCCGAAACATTTGTCTGGCAGGGGACGTCTGAGGATCAACTTAGCTCTTATTATAACACTAGATAAAGAGGTTCGTACAGGGTTGAGTAGACCTGTATTTCCTACACACCAAGGTTACAATCCGAATTTTTCATGTACAAACTTAGCACAGGTTAAACAAGTACATATATGGACATGAAGTAGATCAAAATGAAACAGCTAAAACATTTTGGACATTTAAAAAGACATAACACCTTGTGGAAGACCATATTAGAAGGTAGATTCGAAAGACATAACACCTTGTGGTAGACCATATTAGAAGGTAGATTTGAAAGCAAACGTGCAAGAGGAAGACATCGCTACAAGTGCGAAGATAACATCAAGATAATGGACAGGAAAGAGTCTATTGAGTGCATCATCGATCGACAAGATACAGCAGACATCGGAAATCTATTGCAGCCGACATTCGATGTGGCGATGGCAACTGATGATGAAAATATTTGAAATTACGTGTGTTTTCTTTCTTTCTTTCCTTGCCCAGTAGGTCTGGAACAATCACGACGTTGCCGCTCTCCCTGTAATAGAAATACATTGTATGTACATTTTATTTCGTTTTTCTTCTGCAGGTATAGAATTTTCTATAAGCAGGACCCCAGGAGACGTTTACTGTGCCCGTGTCCGCTGCTCCAATGAAGCCGACCACGACGCAGGGTCTTTCAGTAACACGAAACTGACCATATACGAAATCAATCAAGCAGGCATCAGAGTCAAATTGGCATCTATTTCATCGAAGGATCAAAATCTCTTCATAGAGCCGGCCAAAAGAAATGACGTCAACGGTACAGGCAGATTGTCCCAGTATCACGCACAAGTGACCTTGGATTTCCGCCAGAACGATGACTGCGAAGATGGAACGTTCCAGTGTGAGGCTGAATTCGTGAATGAGCAAGGCAAACAAGAAGTCCTGACGGAAACCGTGTCTCCAGGAGGCCAGGCAACAGACTGCGGCTGCCGTAATTATGTTTATTTTTTAAATTAAATCTGAATTTCTATTCTAATTAATTGGTAAGATAGACAGTCACGTTATTCTAATTATTTTGTAAGGTAGACAATGACGTTATTCTAATTATTTTGTAAGATAGACAATAACGTTGTTGTAATTAATTGGTAAGATAGACAATACTGTTATTGTAATTAATGTATAAGATACAAAAAAGTGCTCATCATGAAGTACCATGCCTAGTGGCATAGAAGATCATGTTTCTGCACAACTCCCTGTCTCCAGCACAATTGATCAATTCTGCTGTTGACTTCTGTCCATGCTTCGATGTCAAACTATCAAGTATATACCCTCTTTGTCTTCCCCTATCTCTTTTTCCTTAAATCTTACATGGTGTTAAGATACATTCCACCTTTCCTCTTCTCATAACATGCTCAAAAAAGTCGATTACTTCTTTCTAACTAGTGAAATAATCTTCCTTTGCGCTTTGACCTCTTTCAGGACATCCTCATTACTTCTTTTACTGTCCATGGTACAAAAGCGTTATTCTAATTATTTTATAAGGTAGACAAGAGCGTTAATCTAATTAATCTGTAAGACAGACAATAGCGTTATTCTAATTAATTTGTAAGGTAGTAAGGTAACAAGAACGTTATTCTAATTAATTTGTAAGATACACAAGAGCGTTATTCTAATTAATTTGTAAGGTAGACAAGAACGTTCTTCTAATTAATTTGTAAGGTAGGCAAGGACGTTATTTTAATTAATTTGTAAGATACACAAGAGCGTTATTCTAATTAATTTGTAAGGTAGACAAGAACATTATTCTAATTAATTTGTAAGATACACAAGAGCGTTATTCTAATTAATTTGAAAGACAGACAATACCGTTACCGCAATTAATTTATAAGATAGATAAAAGAGTTATTGTAATTAATTTGTAAGATAGACAATACCATTATCGTAAATTAATTTATAAGAAAGACACAAGAGTTATTGTAATTAATTTGTAAGATTGACAATACCATTATCGTAATTAATTTATAAGATAGACAAAAGAGTTATTGTAATTAATTTGTAAGACAGACAATACCATTATCGTAATTAATTTATAAGATAGACAAAAGAGTTATTGTAATTAATTTGTAAGATTGACAGTAGGGTTACTTTAACTAATTTGTAGGCTACAGAATAGCATTAATGAAATTCGGAAAATTAACGAAAACAAATTAACGAATTAATCAAATTATGAAAATACATAAAGACGCGAAAGAGATTACGAAAACTGCAGAGAGAATACCAGAGAGCTCTTCTGTCATATAATCTTATTTTTCCTTGTCACTCACATGGGGCAACAGCTGGACATGTTCCCTTTCAGGAAATGCGCGCTAAACATTCATGCGCTCTTTTAAAAGTGGTGTCTGTAATAATTTGTTTTGCGTGATGAGATTCAGAGTCCACGCACAGCTTGAAATTACTCTACTCATAAGGCATACCGCATACTAGTGTCCCGAGCCATCAGCTCATGGTTGTCCCATATTTTAACATTTCTTTCTTGTATATGTCCAGTTCTTTTTTAGTGTGTGTTTTTTTAGTCTCTCTCTAACTCTTTTAACACGGAACTTCCAGAACAACCTCCGCCCTGTAATGCTATTAACATGTTCCCTTAGTCTGTAAACTATCTTGTTTTACAAGATGGTGTAGCCGCCTCATGTATGCGACTTACGACCACTCGTAATTACGACGGTCGAGGACAAACTGTACAAATACACCAAACCCTCGGTCTTACGCTCTTCGATTAGCACTTTTTCGATATAACGCAGTTTCTATTCTACGACCATAACTCTGTTATACGCTTTAAAAATTCGACCTGAAGCTGAGCGCAAAACTTCACGGTGGCAAGAATATAACGTTCACATGCTCATTCAGTTCATTCAGGGCGGTGGGATGGCCAAGAAGCATTGTTATTTCTAGGCTAATGAAGCATGACCCAAAATGGAATACAGTTCTATGTTAATCAATAACATAGAACAAAATGTTAATTGCTACAAAGAAGATAGCAAAGCAAGCTCGATTCCTTGTTTTTTTTTAAAGTATCCTGAATATCTTATGCCCACATTGACAAAGCAGCCATACCAACTACATCTGGAGCCAGAAAGAAAAAAACGTTTTCAGCACCTACAATACCTTCTTCTAACCAATCATCTGATAATGAAGACAGCATTGCCCTGACAGCTTTAGCCACAATCGAAGGAAGAAGCAGCAATTAAAGTCATGTAATATTTGTTTTAAGTACAGTAGGCATACATATATATTATTTAGTTTATGTTAAGTATGTCTGATAATTATATGTAGTTAATAAATGATGTTAATAAGTATTTTTAACCACTGTTTACTAAATTTTGACACAGCTTTCTGGGCTTCGGGAACGAATTAATTTGATTTATGTTAACTCTGATGGGAAATCACGTTTCGTTTAGCGCTTTTTCGGTTAGCGCTAGAGTTTTCAATAACGGATTAACAGCGCTGATCGGGGTATTGCGGTATGTCTAAATATTAATTTAACTCTTAAACGACGTAATGGATTTTCCATGTTTGACGAAAGGTATTTTCTGTCGCCCTGGGTTTTCTTTTAGCATTAACATTTAAAGTTATGGTCTTTCTTTACACGTTGTTTTTAAAAAAAGTACGACAGTGTTATACATTGTTATGAAGAAAGTTGATTGAAGATTAAAAGAATATAAAATTGGGACCAAAATAAACAAAAACTTGGTCCACAATAAACTGACCCTGAAAACTGGCCTTCCGTCACGAGCGCCAGTGAAAATTAACCCCGATTACTTGCTTCTTGTCAAAAAAAAACCAAAAAAAACCAAAAAAAAAGTCGATAATAGAAAGTTGAAAGAAAAAGAATGGAAAAAGCTAGTGTAGTAAGTGTTTTACACAGGGCCGGATTAAGGCCAACTGATGCCCTAAGCACAGCTCCCCCCCCTCCCCCGGCGCTTCCATTGCTTAACTGACAAGACATTAAGACTCAATAAATGCTGAAGAGACTGAAAATTCAATTTTCTTCCTGGCCAGACTCCACTGAAATTCATGCAGAAAAACGTTGGTAAGACAGGCAAACATACTGAACTCTAGGTCTATGTCTGACACTTTCAGTCACGCACTCACTATACCAAAGAAAACGGTTTTTAAAAACAATTTTTTAACAATTCGGATTAAAGTCGAACACGGCAGATAATTGAAAATTACAAAAAAATCGACTAAAGACGACTGTGGCAGTGAAAGAGATGATAGCAAGAGGGACAATTCTATGGTGCCCCTGTTCCCTTGGTGCCGTAAGCACGTGCTTATTTTGCTTAATGGTTAATCCGGCCCTGGTTTTACATATAAAGGAAAGACGTCTAGTAAACCCCAGACCTTAAGGTCTTTTATGTTTGGACATGCGCCCTAATATAACCGACTAGGTTGAACGGGACGCGCCTCGCCAAAACGAGGCAAAACTTTATAAAACTAAAAAAAAAAGAAGACGTTTAGTGGATCCCTAAGTGTGTGATCTGCTGAAACTATTGGGTGACACTCCAGATTTAGGGCACTTAAGCGACTCGGTAAACGGCGCAAAGGGAGGGCATTGCATTGGTTGTGAATCTACCGTGATCAGAGTGCCTCCAGTTGTAACGCTCTTTATAAAGTTTCCTTTCATACATTAAAACACATACTTGAGGAATAGATTATAAATTATTTTCATGCTTTAATCATGTTGTTTTGTAAGACTCATTATTGTAACTGATAACAGTAAAAATTTTAGCTCTGAGAATTTGTTAGCAGCCAAATGTTAAGGTAGTAGGATACCTTGATAGGGTAAAAAACTAAAATTTTCCTTTCAGAATCAAACAACCATGGGTATAGTGTTAGTATGGACTTAAAATTTTTTTCCACATTATGACCTCATTAATTATGCAAATTAGCTATCCAATATGGCCACCGTAGTGAATAAATTATACACCTTTTTTAAAACATCATAACTATGTTATTTGTACAAGGATCTGACTGAAACTTGGCAAATTGAATCATTATATAAAGCTTGAGGTCATGAACTAAAATAACAGAGATTGACCAAAAGGTTCATTTTTAATGAATTTTCAAAATTTATGTTTCTTGAATGTTTGATATTTGTGCCTCATTATATATGCATGATGGTCATAAAACTAAAACTTTGAATTCAATTGTATCCATTTTAGGTCAGAATCTGTAAGATTATATGACAACCAACTGTTTTAATTTTCATGTCAATTGAATGTACAGATCCAGAGATATCTTGTTTCAAAGATCACCAATTATGCTAAAAAGACAATTCAGAGAAAACAAAGAAAAACAGAAAAAGAACTCACAAAATGAAGTTCAATGAGCTCCTGTTGAATAAAGGTCTCCTTCTACTGCAGTTGCAGTGTCTATGAATCCCCTTTTCAGTGCTCTCAGGGTCTTCCTTCTGTATTTTGTCTTTTCAATGGATTTTTTTAACAGATCCAGATATGTGCAGCGTGTCTGTTTTGGTGGATATTGTCATGGTACTAAATCCCAAAAAACCTAATCTGTGGCCTCCCCCAATAGAACGCACAAATGCCACCATTCGCACATTTACTTCTTTGTGTTTGTGAGTAGCTGAAGATGAAACATCAGAAGTATTGAAATTGGCATTCCATTCGCCACAGTTTGTGCACTTGATACTGATTTCATGACAAAAGCAATTCCGAGTCTCTTCGACGATCTCACAGGTCAGTGAGTACTGATAACATTTGTCACATCTAAAGTTAGCGCATAAAAACCCAAACAGTAGTTTTACATCCATAAGGATAAACCCATTTCCTCTGTTGTCATTTTTAGCTTGTCCTCCACTTTCTTGGTCCTTTATTTTCTTTGCTGAGGAGCACAGAGGCTTTATAGCGTCACTATCGACAATAGGTGTCTATTTTCAGGCAACGGTTTGTTGGTGTACCGATTTCCAAGGAACTTACGTTTAACACGCCTCCCAGTCTTTGTCTTATTTCCCATTGTGAACAAAAGAAGCTCTGCTAACTACTATTATACAGAATCAGTATAAAACTAGCAATAAATAGAGTTGATGTGGGTGAAAATGCACAATGCATGTAACAAATGTTGAAATTTACGATCAAAGCTTTCTAGACACACACTTTTGAAAAATTCATAAGAAATCATAGACTGATTCCCCGTGGAAAAGTTATAAATATCTTTTTCCAGTTGCCTCAGTATAATTATAATTTCGCAGTTTTACAATTACGCACCTTCATGTTGGGTCATTATTCACATGTTAACCAACTATAAACATTGGTTGCTATGCAAATCACTCAAGGGGGTGTGTGTAGAAAAACACTAATTCCTATCATACCAGAGTATCTCTAAGCTTCTATGAATTATTTTTAGTTCAAGAACATGTTGACGATGATTTAAAGCATGAAAATGAAAATTGTTGGATTTGTATATTTTTTTAACCTTTTCTGGGTATACTACTACCTTAACATCAAATTATACATATTTTCACAGCATGGATCAAAGACCAGTTTGCAAGACTAACAACTAGGGGTAACGAAGCAGACAGGCAGGTGACCGTTGTGAGGCAGAGAAACGGAGATCTGGACACTGAAATCGCAGAGCTGAGACAGAACGTTAATGCTAAAGAAAAAGATATAGCTAGATTAAAACGCAACAGTACAGTCTTTGAAGGCGCCGCCAATCTGCTGAGACAAAGTGATAAAGACACACAGGATGAACTAGCAGCTCTACGCCAGGTCGATCAGGTTACAGAAAACGCGTTCGCGGAGTTGCAACGTAACGATAAAGTTCAGGACGAGTCCTTTGCTGACCTACGACACAGCGATGAAGTTCACGCGTCTGAGATAAGCGTTCTGGTACAGCATGATAGTGACATCCAGGTTGTCATATATCAGCTCAGCTGCAACGATTCAAAGTTCCAGGATGATTTAAATGCGGTGAGACTCGAAGATCAAGCCATAGCGAATAGGATAAACCAAGTGAGGCGGAATATCACTGTATTGCAGGCAGACATAAAAGACGTTAAAGAGGCGGATGCAAGTATTGAGAATGAGGTATTTGAGTTGGATCGCACAAATAAAGATCAAAATGATGCCATAGCTGTCCTGAAACACACCGATGTGGTCAATGACCAGGAGATAAGCCAGCTACAACAAGTGGATGATGCCTTGTGGAATTCAATACGCGTACTGTCGGAACGCGATTTGAGTATTGCAGCTGCTCTAAATAGCCGAGGTCAAACAGATCAGCGCATTCAACAAGCAGTGGCTGACTTGCAGAGCTATGATAATGAAACGCTGACAAAAGTAGCTGCCCTGCAAGACAGAGATGATGAAATACGGGTACAAATTACCCACCTCAAACACAACGACACCATCTTACAGCAGCAGATTAATGATCTGAAAGATAATGACAGAGTTTATTACGCGGAAATAAACACACTGAAAAGCAACGACGTGCTTTTGGCGTCAGAAATAACCACACTGAGACAGACCACTGTAGTTTTAGACGAGAGAGTAGACAGAGAGAGCCAGACCTATTCCGAGTTGGAGCGAGAAGCCACTATCTTAAGACAGCAACAAGCCACATTGGAGAGAAGAGCTGCAGAGCTGTCTGACACTGTTACTGTCCTTAAAGTTCGTCTCAACAACACCTCTGTGAGAACGGTCACAACGTCTACGTCGGTAAGTATTGTCGTCAATAAAATGGTGCTTCGTTATTTTCTACATCATCGTCGCTGTCATCGTCGTCATCATCACCACCATCATCATCATCACCCGTCTTCATCGTCGTCATCATCACTACCATCATCATCATCATCATCACCCGCCTTCATCTGTTTTGCCGAAAACTTGCCTCTTCTTTTCTCAACTTAATGTCTATGTTCTTTTTTAATATTTCAAGAATGATCCTGTTTAATATTTTTCCTTGACTTGATGGTAACATTATTCCTCCATTATTTGTGCATCCTTTGACATCTTCTTTCTTTGGCAAATTGCCTAGATGTCCTTCTTTCCATTCTATTGGTATTTCTTCTTTCTCCCAGTCGTTACTGGTTAATTTATAATCGCTGTAATGGCTTCCATGTCTGCTTTTATGGCTTTTGCTGGAATGGCATCTAGACCAGGTACTTTTCCATCACTTAGAAGCTTTATGGATAAAGAAGAAAACAAGAAAATATCGTATAAACAGGAAATATTTAAGCAAAAAGAAATATATGCCAACAAAAATAGAAGATAATGGGCAGTTTAAAATCGTGCGATGCAAAGAATTCAGCAACAGAATTGAAAATGGACCATAAGCGCCGGCTGGAAATGGCATTGAAAAAGATTAGTTTTTGTTGTTATTGTTATTGTTGTTTAACTAGGGCCGTTGCGCCTCTCGCTTTTCTGCGGTCAATACCAAGTTGAAGACTCCGTGGTATTATCTACACTGTAGATCTAGGCTTTTCCTGTGGTTTTTCTGCTATTCCGAATCGTGTTGAGTTGAAGTCATGAACTCCAGTTTCTTCCGCCTGGCTGGCATTTAATGGACAATCACATCTGGTCCCAAGCTAGGAGGAAGAAGCGCGTGGCATACTGTGGGTTCCGCGCCATCCAAGGGGGCTCTCCAAATATGCAGAGCTAAAATATTGTGCTCCGGTTCTGTGATCTCCCAAGGAATTGTCACGTTCCACCCAGAGCCACTTCTCAGTTCCTCCTGCCTATCATGGGCCGTAGTGAGATCGTCCTGCACGCAGCCAACCAGGTAAAAAGCCAGAACCACGCCTAGGGCTCATGTGTGCAATGCTAGAAGGAGAAGAAGAAGAAGAAGCAGAAGAAGAAAAGAAGAAGAAATAGAAGAACAAACAGAATCTCTGACTGCTTTGATGACTTTTCAGTGCATGCTTCAGGTCACCTGGCTTTCCCATCCAATTAAAAAAAATGCAAGGTTCATAATTCCTTCTTTTTATCTGCAGAAAAGTCTATTCACATAATCTATTCACATAATCTATTCACATAATCTATTCACATAATCTATTCATCCCTTGCTTGGTGCAGACTTTCTGCAAGGAGACAAATTGTAGTGATGTCTTCATGCCCAATACTCCATGAGGAGTACAATCTATTCACCTGATTTATGTTTCCCTTTCAGACCTTAGTACAGGCAACGTGTCTCAGAGGTGCGAAACACACTAGCCCCAGGGAGGCAGTCTTGTTATATGGAACCTACCAAGCTCTGTGTGACACAGAAACCGACGATGGAGGCTGGATTGTTATACAGGTAATTTTTTTTCATCCAATTTTCTTAATGCTTTTAATAATATATATACTTACTTAGTCGTTCCCCTTCTACCGTGAGGTGTAGAGGTTTGGAAGAGAGAGCGCCAGACCATTCTATCAGCTGTCTTCTTCCTGGCCTGGTTCCATTCTAGTCCTCGGTCCTTCAAAGATTGTCTAATGTTGTCCTCCCAGCGGACTCTGGGTCGTCCTGGAGGTCTGGATCCCTGGCTCTTTGTTTCCCATGCTTGTCGTGGTAGCCGATCTTCTCCCATTCTGCAGACATGGCCAAACCATCTTAGTTGGGACTGTTCTATTTGGGTCTGCAGCGGATGGGATTTTAGGCCTTGACGGATCGTCTGGTTGCGGACCATGTCTCTTCTTGTTACTTCAACCACTTTCCTCAGATACCTCATTTCTGAGGTTTGGATCTGGCTTTTGTGGTGTCCATGTTCTACTGATCTTAATCATTTTCCCTATATACTTAAGAAAAGCTCTGGAGGTCACAGAGATGTGGTCAACGTCAACGTGGGCAGCTAAAAAGAGTAAAGAGGATATCCTGAAATTAGCGCACTAAGAAAGCTCATTACTTACGTTGGAAAGAAGTAATCCACCTTCTTTGAGTACAGGATGACAAGAAGAAACGTTAGAACATATTGTGACAACAAGAAGAAACGTTAGAACATATTGTGACAACAAGAAGAAACGTTAGAACATATTGTGACAACAAGAAGAAACGTTAGAACATATTGTGACAACAAGAAGAAACGTTAGAACATATTGTGACAACAAGAAGAAACGTTAGAACATATTGTGACAACAAGAAGAAACGTTAGAACATATTGTGACAACAAGAAGAAACGTTAGAACATATTGTGACAACAAGAAAGATTGAAGGAAAGAGAGACAGAGGATAATAAAGAGAGAAGATATTGGACAGTTTGACAACATGGCAATGAAAGAACTCAACAACATAACTGATAAACTGTAATTGTGACCGGAGGTTGTGGAGAGACGTGCTCGCCTGCGACTGCAGCCATGCTACTGAAGAAGAAGAAGAAAAATAATAGGTTTATCTGTTTGTTGATCTCTTCATTCAACCATCACCTCATCCGGTCATCCGGCTGTATACTGTATTACGTTTTCAATCAATCAATCAATCAATTAATCCCCTTAGGTCCCAAAATAGCATAGGCCTTCGACAAACTCATGCCAAGCCCTCCTGTCCCGTGTCATCCATCAGCTCAAGGTCTTTCTCATCATGATCATTACTGTCACCAGCTTTCTTCGTCGTGTGTTATACGATCTGCCTGTACTCCTGTTACCCTGGCGATTCCAGACCAATGATGCCTATAAATGCTATCAACTGGCGCCCGTTCTATTCTATGTGTGTTGCATCAAAGACTCCCTGGAACTGCACGGGCTGTTCCATACTATTCTGGTAGTCCAATAGTAGATACAGCCGTAGGGGGGTGTCGTGTTAGAGAATCAGATTTTTTAGGTGGGGGGGGGGGGGGTGGGGTGGGGGGGGGGTGACCACTTCTCTTCCTCTCCCTCCCTAATTTAAGAACGAAGTCACGTACCCATATACAACTGGATAGACTAGAACGTGACGCCTACAGGTTCCGAAGTCGGTTACTTTATCTCTAGAAGCAAGCGCTCTTAGTAGTCTACCATTCGACTACTCATAAGACACTGGTTAGTTAAAATTTATTATTGTGTACACTTCTGAAATCAAATGTCGTAAAATATTCATTGTGATTGTCTTACTTTTAACAAATAAATAAATAACAACAGAAAAAAGTGTGAATGCGCGTGCACACAGTATATTGTTACCTATTCAGAGGTAAAATTTATGCTTTGTCTGTCTATCTCCAGAGACGAGCCACAGGTCAAGAAAATTTTTATAGAAGCTGGAGAGACTACGAGAATGGATTCGGAACAGTAAAAACCGACTACTATCTTGGAAATGACCTTATTAGCAGACTCACTTCAGCAGTAAGTATCACACAAACTATGACGCCCTGTAGATTTCTTAAGTAAGTATCACACAAGTCATGATGCCATGTTTCACAGGTAAGTATTACACGAACTGTGATGCCTTGTAGATCTCACAAGTAAGTATCACATGAACTGTGATGCCTTGTAGATCTCACAAGTAAGTATCACCCAAGATACAGTGCCACATAGATTTCACAAGTAAGTGTCAAATAACTATGATGTCTCACAAGTAAGTATCACACACACTGAAGCAAAGTAGAATTCACAAGTCTCAAACAAACTACGATACTTAGTCTCACAGGAACTACGATGCCCTGTCTCACAAACAAATATTAAATAAACTCTAATCTTTATCCTCACAAGGGCTGACTCATCACGTTGACGTATTTTTTGTATTTGTTTCACTAATCTCTAGAGGGAGTTGGGCCAGTGAGGGAGAACGCGTATATTTACAAATCTTGCTAAAAATATGATTAACAAAAACCACTGTGATATCACGAGAGGAAAGAAGACATCCGATTGTACTGGGCGAACAGATCCTAGAGCAGGTCAACCCCTTTAAATACGTCGGAGCTGTCATACACTGAAAGGCAGGCATCAAAGAGGATTTGGCTACCCAAAGAGCAGCAGCTGGAAGACTTTTTCAGGTCATAAATCGAGGATTCCTCAGCAAAAGAGAAGTTGGCAAGAAGACCAAGATGGCTGTTTACAGTTCCACCTATGTCCCAGTCTTTACATATGGTTGCGAGTCATGGGCAATGATTACAAGCTACAAAAGCCAGCTCTAAACCTCAGAAATGAGGTATCTGATGAAGGTGGTTGAAGTAACAAGAAGAGACATAGTCCGCAGCCAGACGATACGTCAAGGCCTAAAAACCCAACCCCTGCAGATCCAGGTAGACCAGTCCTAAGTAAGATGATTTGGCCATATCTGAAGAATGGGAGAAGATCGGCTACCACGACAAGTATGGGACACTAAGACCCAGGGATCCAGACTTCCAGAACCACTGAAGAGTCCGATGGGAGGACAACATTAAACAATCTCTGAAGGACCGAGGACTAGAATGAAACCAGGTCAGGAGGAAGACAGCCGATAGGATAGTATGGCGCTCTACAAGGTATCTTCCAAACTTTTACACCTCAGTGCAGAAGAGGAACGACTAAGTAAATAAGCTAAACCTTTTTGTATAGCACAGTGTTCGCTTGTTGTTTTAAAAACTGGGCCTAAGTAATTTACAGTAATATATGGTTTCTGATTTTATTCAACAATAGACGGGTAAACATATAGTATACGGGATTGACTTTTTTCCTCACTGATATTAATATAACATAGATGTTTGTATCTATCACTAGAGGTTAACAAAGCTAGTCGATTACGATTATTTTCATCCGTTTTTATCTATCACTAGACGTTTACAAGGTTAGTTAAGTACAATTTTGTTGTCCACTTTTATTTATCAATAGACGTTAGCAAAACAGATCGATTCTGTTATCTCTTTTTTTATCTATAACTAGATGACAAGGCATTATCCTCTTTGCTAGTCTTTTTTCGAAATCTGTTTTTGTCTCTCACTAGACAATAGCCGATTTAGTAAATTACACTTCTCTTATCTGTTTTAATCTATCGTTAGACATAAACAAAGCTTGTAAAGTACGATTCTGTGGTCTGTTTTTGTCTCTCAATAGACGTTAACAAAGCTTGTAATGCACTATTCTATTGTTTGTGTTGATCGTTTACGACACAACAAGATATTAATCGAGCTAGCACAGTACGAATCTGTGGTCTGTTTTTGTCTCTCACTAGGCATTAACTGATTTAGGTTAATCTGTCATTAGACGATATTCGAGCTATTAGAGAGTAACATTCCGTTTTCTGTTTTTGTATATAAGTGGACATTCAACTAGTAGTAACATAAAATGTCTGTTGTCTACTTTTATCGACCTTTAGACATTATCCAAGATGGTAAAGTAACATCTCGTTTTCTGTTTTTCCATCTGTCAGTAGACAAATAAATAGTAGTAATGTACAATGTCTCTAGTCTGTTTTTCTCTACCACTAGACATTATAGTAGTAATATATACATATTTGTTGTGTCTGTTTTTATCTATGACTAGACATTAAACCAGTCGTAACATACAAATCTCAGTTGTCTGTTTTTAATCTATCACTAGACATTAAATCAGTAGTAACATACACATATCAGTTGTCTGCTTTTATCTATCACTAGACATTAAACCAGTCGTAACATACAAATATCAGTTGTCTGTTTTTATCCATTACTAGACATTAAACCAATAGTAACATAGAAATATTTTTGTCTGCTTTTATCTATAGCTGGACAACAAAGTAGTTGCACCATAGAAAAATCTGTAGTGTTTTTATCTTTCACAAAACGTTATCCAAGCCATTCGAGTAATATTCCGTTTTCTGCTTTTATCTTTCACTAGACGTTATCAATGCTACTAAACTAACTTTTAGTTTTCTGTTTTTATCTATCACTAGACATTAAACCAGTAGTAACATACAAATATCAGTTGTCTGTTTTTATCTATCACTAGACATTAAACCAGTAGTAACATACAAACATCCCATGTCTATTTTTATCTATTACTAGACAATAAACCAGTAGTAACATACACAAATCAGTTGTCTGTTTTTATCAATCCCTAGACATTAAACCAGTAGTAACATACAAATATCAGTTATCTGCTTGTATCTATCACTAGACATTAAACCAGTTGTAACATTCGTATATCCGTTGTCGATTTTTATTTATTACTCGATATTAAACCAGTAGTAACATAGAAATATTTTTTGTCTGCTTTTATCTATCTTTAGACACCAAACCAGTTGTAACATAGAAAAATCTGATGTGTTTTTTATCCGTCACAAAACGTTATCCAAACCATTAGAGTAATATTCCATTTTCTGTTTTTATCTTTCATTAACGTTATCAATGCTAGTAAAGTAACAATCAGTTTTTTGTGTGTGTGTGTGTTAATGTATCACTAGACATTAAACCAGTAAAGGTAAGGATCCCGTTACACGCCTATTGAGGCAAATTGGGAATACGGTGTTAGGCCCATATTTTCTTGACTATCGGCACACTAGGGGTGATGTGGTCAGCATCACGCCGGCCGCCTAAACCTTCCCAGAGTTGTTCTTGTACCCAGTTCATGAGGCTGGGTCGACTCCCGAGCCGTTTGCGGTCTAAAAAAATCCCACCTCAACCACTGCGCTACCGCGGCTCCTCATTAAACCAGTAAGGTAAGGTAAAGGTAAAGGAACCCGTTACACGCCCATTGAGGCATATTGGGAATATGGTGTTAGGCCCATATTATCTTGACCGTCGGCACACGAGGGGTGATGTGGTCGGCATCACGCCGGCCGCCTTAACCTTCCCAGAGTAGCTCTGGTACCCATTCGGGGCTGGGTCGACCCAGGAGCCGTTTGTGGCCTAAAAATTTTTCCGCCTCATCTGGGGATCGAACCATAGACCACTGCGCTAGGAAGCCAGTGCACTAACCACTATGCTACCGCGGCTCCATCATTAAACCAGTAGTAACATACAAATATATGATGTCTGTTTTTATCTTTCACTAGACATTAAACCAGTAGTAACATACAAATATATGTTGTCTGTTTTTATCTTTCACTAGACATTAAACCAGTAGTAACATACAAATATATGATGTCTGTTTTTATCTTTCACTAGACATTAAACCAGTAGTAACATACAAATATATGATGTCTGTTTTTATCTTTCACTAGACATTAAATCAGTAGTAACATACAAATATATGATGTCTGTTTTTATCTTTCACTAGGCATTAAACCAGTAGTAACATACAAATATATGATGTCTGTTTTTATCTATCACTAGACATTAAACCAGTAGTAACATACAAATATCTGATGTCTGTTTCCAGGGTTACAGTGTGCTCAGAGTTGAGTTGGAGTATAAAGGGAAGAGATATTGGGCGCAGTACTCAACATTTAAGGTTGACGGTGCAGCATCAAATTACAAACTTACTGTTAGCGGCTACTCAGGAAATGCTGGAGATAGCCTGACATATCATGACGGCATGGAATTCAGCACGTTTGACAATGACAACGATAAAGATAAACGAAACTGTGCTGAGGTTAGAAGTGGAGCATGGTGGTACAACTGTTGCTGCAGTTCAAACTTGAACGGCAAATTTGGAAGCGGCCTTGAAGGTGGTATCATATGGAAGACACTTTCTAAGACAGAGTCGATGTCGTTTGTAGAGATGAAGGTGCGAGCGGCTTAGAAATTTCACTTTAAATATTGACACCACGGCGGAATAGCTGATTTATGCTAGGAAAATAGTGTGTTCACAACTCAGTCATTAAGTTAATTCAAATTGCGAAGACTTTTTGCGGATTTACAGTAGCTAACATAACATACCTTGTTGGTATGAATTAAAAAAAAATATGCTACACCAAAGTGTAACAATATTATTGGTTGTTGGAGTAATAAGCATTTTTGTTTTTGGTAATGAAATTGAATACCTCTTCTGTAGGTTTTTGATCGATCTTTTTGGCAATGACAGAGTATTTTAAATTTATAACGTACTATAACAGTGAACTACAATGTTACCCCTGGTCCGACAGAAAGTTTACTTTTGACTGTTTAGGCACTCTAAGTGTAATGGTATTATTAATTGTTGAAACAATACACAGTTTGCGCAGCATTTTGGTAGATGACATAGCATAAATTTAGTGTAAGTTTTTAGGTCGATCTTTCTGGCAGTTACAAAGTATTCTAAATTTGTAAAACGTTGTAACAGCAACCTATCATGTTAACACTGGCATAACGGAGAGTTTACTTTTACTGTTAATTTAATTACAGTGCCGCCACTCAAATTTTTTGTCTGTTGAAATAACTTGTAATTATAAATAAAGTGAAGTGGACACATAAATATAACTTGTTGTTTATTTGTAAATGTTTATTTACTGCAAGGCACAGGTCCTTAAATTGTAATATTTGGTGTATCGTCCTGTTCTGCGTTTTCCGCAGCATTACTTTAATTTTCGTTTTTAAATTTTTATTATCAACCTAGAATATGTTATGGTTATTGTTGATCATAACTGACATCACTGCACTCCGGGCAAACCTATAAGTACTCAGTCTCCCTCAGCAAATTTTGAAGGGTATAAATACTAATTTATAATATGTTGATTGTTTTATGCTTATCAATGAGATATGATTTTTAATTGTATTGTTTTATTGTATTTATTGATGTTATATTTTATATATAGTACATCTTCGATGAATTAATTTTTTTTTCAATATTATTCATACATTTGAGATTTTATTACGGTTTTTATTTTAACTACCTTTTTTATTTACTTTCGTTTTCTTTCCCCATCCATCTTTTTAAACAACTCGTCACATCTTCTTTCATTTTCATTCCAATTTTTCATAAATCCCTGTTTTACGTGCACCTAAGTAAGGACGGCTCTAATGTGGAAATACATTCATCGATTACCTACAGTTATTCATATCCTTTTTTGCTTCTATCCTTTTTGGGTTTATTATTATGCATTTACATTCGTTGTCAATTTCTTTTCTGAGCGCATTGTACGTCTTGTCTCCGAAAGAAGACCTTTGGGTTGTAACGTGTGCCGTGATTCTGTCCTTTATCTAATTAAGATCCCGTTCAACCTAGACACATTGTCCGTCGGCTATTGTAAGACGGATGTCCAAATATAAAAGATCCTTTAGTCCGATTTATAAGTTGAAATGAGACACGGAAAATGAATAGACACGCTGGAAAATCCATACAGACAACAATGATGTGGCTTTACAGAGGAATGTTGAAATTATTAGGGGAGGTAAACATAGCAATGAAAATGTCCAGATAGAAGTCAATGTTCAAAGGAACATTTTTTTAACGCATATTCATCTTCGGTATAATTTTTCTTTGCGCTTCTCACGGAGCACGGAGCCACCACTGTAGCTTGTTTTCTTACATGTAACCTGCACACAACATTAACCGAGCACGGAGACACCACTGTAGCTTGTCTTCTTACATATAACCTGCACACAACATTAACCGAGCACGGAGACATTACCATAGGTGGTCTATAGATTGGGTTATGAAAACATCGACATCACACAACAGGAATGGAATCCAGTGGAATCTGACTAAACAGCTTGATGATCTGGATTTTGTAGATGATTTGGCTCTTCCGTCCCATAACCATAATCAGGTGCAAGAGAAATTGAAAATTCTCGATGAGAGGTCACAACAAATGGGCCTGAAAATACACAGGGAAAAGACAAAGATTATGAGAATAAATACAAGAAATGATAACAAGGTTGAACTTGAAGAAACACCACTAAAAGATGTAGAATCGTACACATATCTTGGAAGTAATATAGACAAAGTTGGAGGGACAGAAAGTGATATCAAAATAAGAATACAAAAAGCAAGAGAAGCTTTTATTGCATTGGGAAACATATGGAGGTCGAGAAATCAAGTCCAACACGAAAATAAAATCTTCAACTCAAATGTCAAGTCAGTCCTATTGTATGGCTCTGAGACATGGAGAACAACAAAAACAACAACCAAAAAGCTACAGACTTATATAAATGGGTGCTTGTGTAGAATAGAAGGACTGAAATGGTATGACAAAGTCAAAAATGTGGAATTGATGACAAGAACCAGACAAATGCCAGTGGAACAAGAGTTGAGAAGAAGACGCTGGCGATGGATAGGACACACATTGAGGAAACCTGTTGATAGCATTACAAGGCAGTCCTTGTTCTGGAATCCACAGGGAAAGAGAGGCAGAGGTAGACCAAAAAAACACACGGAGAAGAGAACTGGAAACAGAGGTGAAAATGATGAGGAAAACATAGAAAAAACTTGAGCGGATGGCACAGGACAGGAAGACTTGGCATGTGTTTGTTGAAGGCCTATGCTCCTTGGGGAGCTAAAGGGTATTGATTGATCTACGGAGCACTGATGGAGTTACCTGTGTGTAATGAGGATGGTGATTACCAAAAACCAAACGATGAACGGTTTTTAGAATTTATCTGAGCAGGTAACCCGCCAAAATATGACATGGGACATAATTATGTTGTGCTCCTTCTACATCTCCTGTTGTCGGACTTCTCCTGTTGTCGGACTTCTCCTGTTGTCGGACTTCTCCTGTTGTCGGACATCTCCTGTTGTCGGACTTCTCCTGTTGTCGGACTTCTCCTGTTGTCGGACTTCTCCTGTTGTCGGACTTCTCCTGTTGTCGGACATCTCCTGTTGTCGGACATCTCCTGTTGTCGGACTTCTCCTGTTGTCGGACATCTCCTGTTGTCGGACTTCTCCTGTTGTCGGACATCTCCTGTTGTCGGACTTCTCCTGTTGTCGGACATCTCCTGTTGTCGAACTTCTCCTGTTGTCGGACATCTCCTGTTGTCGGACTTCACCTGATGTCGGACATCTCCTGTTGTCGGACTTCTCCTGTTGTCGGACATCTCCTGTTGTCGGACTTCTCCTGTTGTCGGACATCTCCTGTTGTCGGACTTCTCCTGTTGTCGGACATCTCCTGTTGTCGGACTTCTCCTGTTGTCGGACATCTCCTGTTGTCGGACTTCTCCTGATATCGGCACTAATTCTCCTGTAGTCACTTCATTCCGTTCTTGTTTGGTTTTCTTCGTTGCATACGGACAACTCCATCAGTGCTTCTATCTCCTCCCTTAGATTACACAGGGAGGATCTCAGCACAGTGCACAAACTCCGTAGCACGGGCGAGGATTCCAATGTATGTATAAAGGAATAACACATTCTCTAAATATTTTTGTGGTGGGTAGGTTTCCTAATTTGTAAATTATGCCAGAGCATCGGCCGTGTGGCCTACTATTTACGATTTCCAACTGCCGAAGGAATTTTAACTTGCGCAACTTACATACGGGATCTCCTATTTTTTCGCCCTTATCCGAGAAGGCTAGGCATCCGATCTCATTACCCAGGAGACCAGGGAGGAGTATGACATCATTAAGACCACTGGTTCTAAAAATAAAATTCCAGAAATTATATGTCCTGTACTGGGAATCAAATCCGGTACCTTATAATTCGAGGCAGACTCCATACCTCTTAGCCACTCCCACCCCCAACATTCCTTTATATTCCAGTTCAGCTTATGTTCAACGCGCCATGAATAATAAAATAGTTGTGTGAAAATCTCAAACACATTGAACAATACGCAATCACAGTTGCATTCTTTCAGTATGTGTGTAATTTAGCTTTAACAGTGCGATGCGAGCCTTTTTCGTATTGTCCCAGAAACGTGAATCACGACCTGGAGTTAGCTGGAGGACAATATTAGACAGTCTGTGAAGGACTGAGGACTAAATTGGAACCCGGCCAGGAGGAAGACAGCCGATAGGATAGTATGGCGCTCTCTCTGGTGAACCTCTACACTAAGTAAGATAGTATATACAAAAAAACTATCTACATTAAACAACCTCCAGTCTACGTAACTGTAAATGGGTACCCGACTCTGCTTGTGAGTTAGGAAAGGTGAATGCAGCAAGGAAAGCAAGTGGTAACCCTACATCTGGATGCTGGATCTAGTATAGTGAAGTCTCTAACGCGTCACTCGCCCACGGCAGTATCTGCTATAGGGCTACCTTACACAATACATGTGTCCACAGCCCCACAAAATACAGTTGACATTCAAAAATCCGGCCATCGATAATCCGGTTCCTTCAGATTTCCGGCATGGATTTCGGAGCGCATTTTTAAATTTACCGCGTTGGCGCGCCACTGTTTTCTGGAGCAGTTTATGTTTTGATGCAGTTGTTGGGTCTTGCTTGCACGTGTTAACAGGCATTCCTGCTCATTCCTTCTCATTTTATCATTTATTTGCTGCTGTTTAGCCCCATTATGGATTCAGCAAATAAAAGAAGTGGTGTAAAACGTAAACATCGTGCATTGTCGATCGCAGATAAAGTGTACAGGTAGTCATTTTCTGTTAAATATATTCAGAATATATAACCATAAAAAATCCGGCATTAAAAAAAATCCGGCACTCCTCAGGTCCGGAGGTTGCCGGATTTTTGAATGTCTACTTTAAATGAAAATAACATTGGAGGAAGCAGATTTGTGGTTCCTTAGGTATACGCCCATGTAACTGATATCTGCATCATTTCCCTTAAGCGCCCCACGGAGCTTAACCATTCAACAAATTTCAACCAAAACGTATGTCCTGAGCCATATTTTCAAGGTCTTTCCATTATCTTCTTTGTTACTTTCTTGTCTGTCTCCGATTAAATTCTCTAAGCGTTTTCAGTTTCACCCTACCTTCCACTGAATGAAGAAGGAGTAAAATACGTCAGTGGGTCTCAACACGAACGTCTAGAAGTACAACGGGATGCATCTTGCGTTTCATCCAGAAAGACGGATTTTTATTTGCTTGTGAGCAATATCTGACAACCTCAGACAGATGTCAATCTCTTGTAAAGAATAATTTCCTGTCGATGCAAACAGTTATTGTATGGGTGTGACACATGTTGGATGATGCATGCTGTCACATTAATTAATCCTCAAGATGCTTACTATTTTCTTACACCATAAATGACACATCCATTCCTGAGTAACCAATCAACACCGAAATTTAGTCCCAAACTGAACACTGTATTACAGAAATGTCATGAAACACAACCATTATATGAAGTACAAATATCAAAGGTAATAATTCGTAATTCTTCCTTCAGAATTGAACAACAAGATTTAGCCATAACATCAAGCCACATTCTCCGCTCTACACGCAACCTTCCAGTTCACCTTCCAGTCAAAAACTAACCACTTCGCACCTTGAACTGTTCTCCCGTGTTTTGACCCACAATCCGCACGAGGCAAACTCACGTATAAACCATACGCAAACAACCTCTCTTACTTTATCATTTGCCCCTACACACACACATTGACGAATATCATCATCATCAGCGTAATAATATAATCATCATCATTACAACATATGCATGATAGCTGTATTACACTGACATCACCATCATCATGTGACAGGTGTGAAACATGGACAACAGCAAAAACAACCCCCAAGACGTTACAGACTTTCATAAATGGGCGCTTGTGTAGGTAGAACAGAAGGACTGAAATAGTACGTCAAAGTCCCAGGTGGAAGTGATGGCAAGAACCCGGCAAGTGCCAGTGGAACATGAGAAGAAGACGCTGGAGATGGATAGGACACACATTGAAGAAATCTGTTGATAGCATTACAAGGCAGTCCTTGTTCTGGAATCCACCACAGTTAGAGAGGAAGAGGTAGACAAAACACTCAGAGAAGAAAAATGGAGACCGAATGAAAAAGCCACGGAAAGACCTTATGCTGATGTCACGTGCCAGGAGGACTTTGCTTAGGGTATTGATGATGATGAATACAGACAGTGTAGTTGTAGCGTGTATCTGAGCAAATAAACAATGAATATCACTCCTACTTCTTAATGCAACTCGTAAAAGGCGACAAAATTGAGGTTATGTATGGAACTGGCAAACTTATCATGTAAAATTAATTGCTACAGAAATCATTGCTGCTAAACGTGTGCCTTCTTGCAAGCTTCCTCACGGAGCACCATCTGTAAGGAACGAAAAAGGAGACAATGATAAACTCGAGTACAGGCTATGAAAATTTACTTGCGGAAAGCTTTACAAAAAAAAAAAAACACTAGAAAAAGTGATAAAAGTAAACACTAAATAAACTAATGCAAGTGAAAACTTACTCCTGGAAGGTAGCTGGACAGGTTTGCGCGGGCAGAGGTCAGACTAAAGCAGACACCCTGGTCCTCCAAGTTGGGGGTTTTAGCATAGAGCTGAACCCCTGTCTATGTAAAAAGTAATGAAGTTATGGAAACAACAACAAATGAACAAACTTTGCTGCGGGACGGACATCCGGAATCTGAGGCTCGTATGACTGTCAGTGGTTAAAGCCGAAAGGAAGCCACTGACATGAAAACGGACGTCCTGACCGCAAAACATGATACAAGAATAGGATTTTGGAATGTCAGGACAATGAAAGAGACGGGTAAATTAAAACAGGTCACGGCAGAAATGAGAAACTATAGGTTACACATTCTAGGGATAAGCGAGAGCAGATGGACAGGGGCAGGAAAAGTTAAAACAGCAACAGGAGAAACAGTACTTTACTCTGGAAGAGAGGATGGACAGCACAATGAAGGCGTAGCCATTATTCTACAGAAAGGAATAGAAATGACATTACTGGAATGGAAACCCACCAACAACAGATTGATAAGATTAAGATTGAGAGGGAGATTCACCAATACTACATTAATACAATGCTACGCACCAACGAATGACATCGATGAAGAGGTCAAGGATGAATTCATCAACAACTGCAGAAAGAAATGGAAGACACACCAAGATATGATCTTATTATAGTAATGGGAGACCTCAATGCGAAAGTTGGTACACACAATACACATAATGAAAGAGTAATGGGGAAATGCGGCAGCGGAACAGCAAACGAAAATGGGGATAAATTAATAAGTTTCTGTAGCATTAACAACCTGGTCATTGGAGGAACACTTTTCCCACATAAAGAAATTCACAAATTAACATGGGAATCACCAAATGGCCGGGACAGAAACCAGATAGACCACATCACGATTAACGGTAGATGGAGACATGCATTACAAGATGTGAAGGTAAGAAGAGGTGCAGATGTGGGAAGTGATCACCATTTAGTAGTAGCA
This sequence comes from Oreohelix idahoensis, assembly GCA_024509875.1. Taxonomy (NCBI): domain Eukaryota; kingdom Metazoa; phylum Mollusca; class Gastropoda; order Stylommatophora; family Oreohelicidae; genus Oreohelix; species Oreohelix idahoensis. Next base: position 45,066 of record JAMPIV010019186.1, on the reverse strand, counting down.
AAACTGAAAGTGAAACTAAGAAGGGCTGGACCAACTGTAACTACACAGAAAAGGTTTGACATCAGCAAATTGAAGGACCCCCTTACCATAAAAGCTTTTGCGGCTGACACAAAGAAACGATATCAATTTGCCAAAAGTCAGGAAATGATATTGACTGATGATATAGACCAGAAATTCAACACCATCTCAACAATATATTAGTGTGACAGCGCCATCTTGAGGTCTGTCGTTCTAGGCGCTGGCCCCATCTGGGCAGTCATATTGTCTATGTGGTTTAGTGCCTTTTGATCACGTTATCTTCGAGCAGATTTATTACAAGGCCATAATATATGCCTACATATTAGTTGTGTTTTTGCTCTAGTTGTGTAAATCTGTGTTTTCATGCATTCTGGAGCAATAATCGCGTGTGTTATCTGTGTGGCGCAGATTAATACGCGAGCGCGCAGTAAATTTAGTGGTTAGGTCAGGGCTTATAAAAAGGGGTAGCAAGCGGCGAAACCGGTCTATGTTTGAGAGAGCCGCCCAGTGAGAACAGACTAAGAAGACACACAAGAGCCAAGATGTAAATGCCTTGAGCACGTGAGTTAATTTAAATTAGCATTAGTTTTCTAGGATTCTGAAATTATATCGATGTGGCTATTTTAATGTTTAATGGGATAGATAGATAGATAGATGTGAGAGTTTAAGAGCGATTATTTCATTCTTCAGAAAGGCTATTCCACTGGAAATTTAGATAAGATTATACGATCGCAAGATTAGCCTCGATCGCAAGATAGTAGCCTCGTGGTGATAAAAGGCGGCGATAGCGAGTCTGGTTAAACAATCCATGCTATTGATGTTCACTTAGACGTTGTTTTATTTATTATTTTTCAGACAGTCTATGAACACTGACTGGGTGTTTGTTGGATTGTCTGTTTGGTGTTCGGTTCTGTTCGGTAGAATTAAATGTTGATCTGCATAAGGCTTTGGGTTGCTTGAAGTGTTAAGTCTGCTGCTGAGAGGGTTGCAAGCAACCAATAATTGCAACCCCTGTCAAACGATCCTTTATAAATTTTCTTAGTGCACGGGTCTTGGGTGTGAGGTACCCCTAGCGCCCCTGTGACAAGTGGCGTCGTCGGTAGGATTGACAGACAGCACGCAGTGAAGCAACTCTTCAGCAATCAGAGCAGCAACAGCCGAAACAGTAGAACACCCAGTTCAGTGCAAGGCTAGGGACGGGATCATCCAGTTTGTCAAGATTTCTAGTCAACTCTACTAGCAACAAGATGGCGGCACGCAACACACGCGCTGCTAGTAGAACTGATAACGAAGATGTGGCTGAGGTGGATGACGCTGTAGTAGGGCTAAATCGTCAACCAGAACGAGTGCAGTACATCGTGGTACCTACTCACAAGAGGGTGCGGTGCTTTGGGGAGCGCACGTGCCCTACGGCCGAGGAATATGTCAGAGAGGTGAGAGCTGCCTGGAGAGTAGGGATGATGAGTAAAGAGGACCAGGCAGATGTTATTCTTGACAGTGTGACCCCAAGTGTCCGTAGGGAGCTGAGGATTCAGGCTGATGACGGTGACCCAGAAGCAATGCTACATTCCATTCTTAGGGTGTATGGGGAGCGTCGGAGCATCCCAGAAGTAATGGCCGCGTTCTACTCTACCCGGCAAGGTGCAAGGGAGTCTCTTTGGGAATTCTCCCATCGCATTCACGAGGTGTTTGAAAGTGCTGTAAGGGCACAAAAGCAGAACAACGTCACTCCTTTGGCGCCATCCTTTCTTCGTGACCAGTTTGCTGCTTGTCTGAGAGATGACCTACTAAGAAAGCTTGCAAAGGAAATGATCATCAAGGAGCCAACAGCATCGTTCACGTCGGTGAGGGACTATGCCCTACGGTTTTTGGAGACTGAGCCCACTTCTGGGGCTGGTGTTGCCAGTGTCGAAGCAGCTTTGGGGGCTTGTGTTGCCAGTGTTGAAGTGGCAAGAACAGAGACTGTGTCAGATACGCATGCATTAAACGCAGAAGTAGAGCGGCTGAGAGCACAGGTGGCTCAATTAGAGGCTAAAATTGATGCGATGTCTCAGGAGCAGGGGAGACGTACCAGGACAGTTCGTTGTTTTAGATGCAGAGAACTAGGCCACGTACAGAATCGATGTCCACAGGCATTAAACTAGACCCCTCTGCGGCTGGGAGTCAGGTTACAGAAGGGGAGCAGAATGGCTCAAAGATAAAGAGGGTTGGTGGTCGACCGGAGTGTGAGGTGCTTATTGCAGGGAAGAAAGTCAAAGGCGGCCAGGGATGTAAGGGTAGCAGGAGGCGACCCAGGGCACCAAGGAAGCCTAGGAAAATAAGATGCTTCAACTGTGGAGACCTTTCGAACCACATGGCAGCCAAGTGTCCCCAGGGCCCGCTTCCTAAGCGATGTTTCCATTGTAGGTCCCCGGACCATTTGATATCGGTTTGCCCATCAAAGAGCGCCCTCTCTAAGCGTACCAACACATCTACATTGCCGTCACAGTGCAAGCCAAGAGATGGCCGTTGCAACTGTCACCATAAGGGCGCCAGGAAAAGTGGTCGACATTTAGAGGAGGAGACTCATCTAAAACTCGTTGAAGGACACGTTTCCAGGCTACGAGGGGCGCACGTAAGAGCAGAGCCACCGTTGCAGAGTTTTGCAGCAGTCCGGAAAGAGAGATGTGACAAGCTGTCGTGTTCTACTCCACTACAGGTCGGAGAATTGGTGAAGAAGAGAATGCACGACGCTGAGAGATCCGAGATTCGTGATATGTGGTCAGAAGACGAATACGTTGTAGTTCGTGCTCCCCAATGACAGGGGGTCCATATATCATCCAACGAACGGACAGAGCGAGTCCGAGCATTAGAGTCACCGGCAATGACCTGAGACGAAGTGAAGGAAAAGGTGATCCTCCAGATTTGGAGAATACGACTGGGGAGCCTGATTTAGTGTAGTTGTCGGGACGACAACAAAATCAGGCGGGGAATATGTGACAGCGCCATCTTGAGGTCTGTCGTTCTAGGCGCTGGCCCCATCTGGGCAGTCATATTGTCTATGTGGTTTAGTGCCTTTTGATCACGTTATCTTCGAGCAGATTTATTACAAGGCCATAATATATGCCTACATATTAGTTGTGTTTTTGCTCTAGTTGTGTAAATCTGTGTTTTCATGCATTCTGGAGCAATAATCGCGTGTGTTATCTGTGTGGCGCAGATTAATACGCGAGCGCGCAGTAAATTGAGTAGTTAGGCCAGGGCTTATAAAAAGGGGTAGCAAGCGGCGAAACCGGTCTATGTTTGAGAGAGCCGCCCAGTGAGAACAGACTAAGAAGACACACAAGAGCCAAGATGTAAATGCCTTGAGCACGTGAGTTAATTTAAATTAGCATTAGTTTTCTAGGATTCTGAAATTATATCGATGTGGCTATTTTAATGTTTAATGGGATAGATAGATAGATAGATGTGAGAGTTTAAGAGCGATTATTTCATTCTTCAGAAAGGCTATTCCACTGGAAATTTAGATAAGATTAACGATCGCAAGATAGTAGCCTCGTGGTGATAAAAGGCGGCGATAGCGAGTCTGATTAAACACGCTCCGCGTGGTAAACCTATAATATGTTATGCCGAGCGACACGTTGTGTATTTAGTCCCAGTTTGGCTTAAGTCGAGAATAATTATATTGTATTCTTTATGTAAGAGTAATTTAGTGTATTTCACGTTTATTGATAATTCTACTGTATATTTAATGGGTTACTGTGAGGTGAGAATATGTATTTAGATTTCTGGAGAGCGCGAGGCCACTCCTTTGTTGAGACATGTGTTTCTCTGGTTGCTCCCGGCGGAGCATGGGAACACCAATGTGACTGGTGTCTATCACAAGCCGACAAGAAGCATTTTTATGCTATTGCAGTGGTTGTTTCGGTAACGATGTGTTTCATGTGATGAGATTCCCAGCCGCACCAGTCGTCACATACGACATGCTTCAGAATGCAGTAACGAATATTGAGATAGACCAGTTGTGAGGTGGTGGTTAATTCTCATTATTGAGATTATTTGTTGTACATGTATTGAAGAATATTATTTTATGTCCAGTTGATTATTATTGTTGTGTGAACAATGGTTTGTGAGAGCACGTGGGCGTACCAGATGTATATTTCTCTTCTCCGCTCCTGAGGGAGCATGGGGCCACCGGTGTGGTTTACCTCAGCATGGAGCATTCAGATGCTTTTGCAGTAGTGGTTTCGGTAGCAACCTATGTTACCCGGTGCGATTGCCAGCCTCATGCACAACACCATACTAGTCGCATTGAACGACACGCATGAGTGTGTGAGATAGTTGATGATATCAGGTGGGCGCATGTTTTCTGTATGGTAAGTGTTATTATCCATGCTATTGATGTTCACTTAGACGTTGTTTTATTTATTATTTTTCAGACAGTCTATGAACACTGACTGGGTGTTTGTTGGATTGTCTGTTTGGTGTTCGGTTCTGTTCGGTAGAATTAAATGTTGATCTGCATAAGGCTTTGGGTTGCTTGAATTGTTAAGTCTGCTGCTGAGAGGGTTGCAAGCAACCAATAATTGCAACCCCTGTCAAACGATCCTTTATAAATTTTCTTAGTGCACGGGTCTTGGGTGTGAGGTACCCCTAGCGCCCCTGTGACATTAGGAAAGCAGCGAATCATGCTTGGGATTCCAGGAAAGGAAGAAGCAAGACTGGATAACACAAGAAACATTAAATACCATAACGATGAGAAAGGAAATGAAAAGAAAGAAAACAGAAGCGAAGTCCCCCAGGTTAAAGCAAATATATAGCGAACAATACAGTCAGCTGGACAAGGAAGTTAAACGCCAAACCCGAGCCAACAAAAGGAATTTCCTAGACGATCTTGCAAGACAGGCAGAAGAGGCTGCACTGAGAAATGAGCAAAGCACTGTATACAAAATAACTAAATTCATCAGCGGAAAACGAGGTGCAAAGAATATTACATTAGTAAGAGATAAGCAAGAAGGAAAGCGAAAGAGAGGCCGACCAAAAACAACTTGGCGGAGGACTGTGGAGGCTGAGATGCAAAGAATGAACCAGAGTTGGGGCACTGTACGAAGGATGGCTACCGACCGTGCAAAGTGGAATCAGTTTGTTGTTGCCCTACAAGACGCCACTAGGCGTGATGGCCACTGACTGCTTTGACGGTCGGTGGTTAAGGATCGAAGAAGAAGAAGAAGAGATAAGCAAGGAAATCTCATCACGACAGCAGAGGGACAGGAAACAAGATGGGCAGAGCATTTCAGAGAAACTCTGAACAAGGAACCACCAGAGACACAATTGAATGTTCCTGAAGCTGAAAACGATCTAGATGTTAATACAGACATTCCACGAAAAAAAGAAATCATCACAGCAATCAAAGGGTTAAAGAAGACAATGATAAACTCGAGTACAGGCTATGAAAATTTACTTGCGGAAAGCTTTACAAATAATAAAAAAAAAAACACTAGAAAAAGTGATAAAAGTAAACACTAAATAAACTAATGCAAGTGAAAACTTACTCCTGGAAGGTAGCTGGACAGGTTTGCGCGGGCAGAGGTCAGACTAAAGCAGACACCCTGGTCCTCCAAGCTGGGGGTTTTAGCATAGAGCTGAACCCCTGTCTATGTAAAAAGTAATGAAGTTATGGAAACAACAACAAATGAACAAACTTTGCTGCGGGACGGACATCCGGAATCTGAGGCTCGTATGACTGTCAGTGGTTAAAGCCGAAAGGAAGCCACTGACATGAAAACGGACGTCCTGACCGCAAAACATGATACAAGAATAGGATTTTGGAATGTCAGGACAATGAACGAGACGGGTAAATTAAAACAGGTCACGGCAGAAATGAGAAACTATAGGTTACACATTCTAGGGATAAGCGAGAGCAGATGGACAGGGGCAGGAAAAGTTAAAACAGCAACAGGAGAAACAGTACTTTACTCTGGAAGAGAGGATGGACAGCACAATGAAGGCGTAGCCATTATTCTACAGAAAGGAATAGAAATGACATTACTGGAATGGAAACCCACCAACAACAGATTGATAAGATTAAGATTGAGAGGGAGATTCACCAATACTACATTAATACAATGCTACGCACCAACGAATGACATTGATGAAGAGGTCAAGGATGAATTCATCAACAACTGCAGAAAGAAATGGAAGACACACCAAGATATGATCTTATTATAGTAATGGGAGACCTCAATGCGAAAGTTGGTACACACAATACACATAATGAAAGAGTAATGGGGAAATGCGGCAGCGGAACAGCAAACGAAAATGGGGATAAATTAATAAGTTTCTGTAGCATTAACAACCTGGTCATTGGAGGAACACTTTTCCCACATAAAGAAATTCACAAATTAACATGGGAATCACCAAATGGTCGGGACAGAAACCAGATAGACCACATCATGATTAACGGTAGATGGAGACATGCATTACAAGATGTGAAGGTAAGAAGAGGTGCAGATGTGGGAAGTGATCACCATTTAGTAGTAGCAAAACTGAAAGTGAAACTAAGAAGGGCTGGACCAACTGTAACTACACAGAAAAGGTTTGACATCAGCAAATTGAAGGACCCCCTTACCATAAAAGCTTTTGCGGCTGACACAAAGAAACGATATCAATTTGCCAAAAGTCAGGAAATGATATTGACTGATGATATAGACCAGAAATTCAACACCATCTCAACAATATATTAGGAAAGCAGCGAATCATGCTTGGGATTCCAGGAAAGGAAGAAGCAAGACTGGATAACACAAGAAACATTAAATACCATAACGATGAGAAAGGAAATGAAAAGAAAGAAAACAGAAGCGAAGTCCCCCAGGTTAAAGCAAATATATAGCGAACAATACAGTCAGCTGGACAAGGAAGTTAAACGCCAAACCCGAGCCAACAAAAGGAATTTCCTAGACGATCTTGCAAGACAGGCAGAAGAGGCTGCACTGAGAAATGAGCAAAGCACTGTATACAAAATAACTAAATTCATCAGCGGAAAACGAGGTGCAAACAATATTACATTAGTAAGAGATAAGCAAGAAGGAAAGCGAAAGAGAGGCCGACCAAAAACAACTTGGCGGAGGACTGTGGAGGCTGAGATGCAAAGAATGAACCAGAGTTGGGGCACTGTACGAAGGATGGCTACCGACCGTGCAAAGTGGAATCAATTTGTTGTTGCCCTACAAGACGCCACTAGGCGTGATGGCCACTGACTGCTTTGACGGTCGGTGGTTAAGGATCGAAGAAGAAGAAGAAGAGATAAGCAAGGAAATCTCATCACGACAGCAGAGGGACAGGAAACAAGATGGGCAGAGCATTTCAGAGAAACTCTGAACAAGGAACCACCAGAGACACAATTGAATGTTCCTGAAGCTGAAAACGATCTAGATGTTAATACAGACATTCCACGAAAAAAAGAAATCATCACAGCAATCAAAGGGTTAAAGAATGGAAAAGCTCCTGGCCATGAAAACTTAAATGCAGAGCTAATTAAGACAGACCCTGAGCTAGCAGCAGAACTATTAGAGCCACTATTTGCACAAGTCTGGAAAACAAGGACAACACCAACAGAGTGGAACAAAGGAATAATTGTCAAATTGCTGCAGAAGGGAGATCTTGCAGACTGCAATAATTGGAGAGGAATCACTCTTCTCTCAGTTCCCAGCAAAATACTAGGCAGGATAATTATACAGAGAATTTCAAAAGCAGTAGACCACAAACTGAGGAAAGAACAAGCAGGATTTGGAAAGTACAGAAGATGTGTAGATCACATATTTACTCTCAGGAATATTATAGAGCAGTGCTCAGAATGGCAAAGACAGCTGTACATTAATTTCTTTGATTTTGAAAACGCTTTTGATAGTATAGACAGGGACAGTTTATGGAAAATACTGAGGGCTTACGGAATTCCAAGCTGCATAGTGTTAATCATAAAAAGCCTCTATGCCAACTTTACGTGTATTGTTGGGCAGAGCAACCTAACCTTTGAGGTGAAGACAGGCGTACGACAAGGATGCCCCTTATCAACCACTCTATTTTTAACAGTCATAGACTGGGTGATGCGCCAGACAACAGAGGGCAGTCCAAGAGGAATAAGATGGACTACATTTTCTACATTGGAAGATCTGGAATATGCAGATGACATTGCACTACTAACACATTCACATCTACACATCCAGGAAAAAGCGGATAGACTTAATAAGTATAGCCAGCAAGTGGGCTTGAACATCAATTTAAAGAAGTTAGAGGTCATGACGCTCAATGTGAGCAACCCTGAGCCCATATCAGTAAGGAATCAGCAACTGGTACAGACAGACACCTTCACATACCTAGGATGCATAGTAACACCAGACGGCGGGGCAAGCAAAGACATCAACAACAGAATGAACAAAGCAAGAATAGCCTTTTTTAGCCTAAACAACATCTGGAAGTCCTCTCAATACAGCACAAGCACAAAATTAAGATTATATCAGAGCTGTGTGCTTTCTGTGCTTCTCTATGGTGCGGAAAGCTGGAGAGTTACAGAGAAGGAAATGTCGAAATTGTCCTCTTTTCACACAACATGCCTAAGAAAAATTCACCGAATTTTTTTGGGCCGAATACCATCACCAACCAAGATCTGCTTACTCGGAGCAAACAAGAGGACATGCACACCATCATAGCTGGCAGACGCTGGCGCTGGGTTGGCCATGTCCTCAGAAGAGAGATCCCGATGCCATCACAAGAACAGCTATGCTTTTGACCCCTGAAGGAAAACGAAAGAGAAGCTGACCAAAAACAACTTGGCGGAGGACTGTGGAGGCTTAGATGCAAAGAATGAACCAGAGCTGGGGCACTGTACGAAGGATGGCCACCGACCGAGCAAAGTGGAATACATTTGTTGTTGCCCTACAAGACGCCACTAGGCGTGAAGGCCACTGACTGCTTTGACGGTCGGCGGCTAAGGATCAAAGAAGAAGAAGAAGTGAAAACTGAAAAAAACTAATAATAATAAAGTTTTGACAAAAAGAAATGTAAGCTATAGAAAAACTGTTTAAATTTATTTATTATTTGTTAATCAGAATCGACTTCGCTGCACTCAGGGCAAATCCATAGATGCTGTCACGTTGGGGTTTTTGTGTGTACAATTATGAAGGCGGTATCGTGCTTATACGTAAGTGAATGTCATGAGGGTCAAGGCAGTTCGTTCAGTGGCATATAACTTGACAACGATCATCGTGGATGGGTCCACATAGAACAGTAGATTTAATTACACGTAGAAATACAGTTCATGATAAAATGTAGTTACATACAATTATGGCAGGCGTTATATTTATTCCTGATATTTTCATCTGCGCATTATTCATGCGTTGTGAGCCTATTGTACGTTGCTCCTAGATGTATTTCAAAAAAAAAAATGTTCCATTTTTTTTCTTCCCGGGAGGTGTGGTAAGACTGTTACGTGCAGTCTTTGATATCTTACAATATAATACATTTGTATGCTTGTTATGTTCGCAAATATTTTGTAAACAAAATAGATACTTTTTAGTGCTTAAGGAAAAGTCATTATTGAGTTACTTCCCTTGAAAGGAGTGTCGTCACTTTCGATCGAACTCCGCGGATGAATCCAGTTTTACTGCGATTTATTCTTTGTTTGGGTAGAAATAGATTGTTCTTGCTTCAGTGTATCTATGGCCTGAATTTATGTGTATTGTTTGTCTGGGTAGGACGAGTCTGTCTTATATCTGAATATCTTTGCATGTCTAAGTCGAACTATATGGTCTTTTGTCGCTAGAAAGGTCAAAGGGCTGTTCGGCGGATGTGTCGCTAGAGAGGTGTGATTTGGCTTCGCCCTGATGATGGGGGCTGTGGTTTTTTGAATCGGCTTGTCGCCGGAAAAAAGTGATCGATATATGTGTAGGGGAAAGTGATAGTAGTTTTAGACCTATCGTGTATGCTTTACCCCAGTGTTTATTTTGATTGCCAAGGGGATGGCAGAATCATATTTCTGATACCAAGGTAACAAAAGCACTTCTTATGAACTCTTGCTAAGCCACCGTTTTTCGATAGACACGATTTGTACGTCTGAGGGAATATTTAACGAGATGAAGATGACATTCATTTCTAGCAGCACTATATCTTGTATGATGAAGTCAATTGTATCATGATAGAATCTACAGAGCAATGAGAACATTTAATGAATGACTAACTTTCATACAGATTCATTGTCTGTATCCAAACGTGAGTGACAGCTCACGAGAGAAGCCATCTTGTATCCAAATATTTTGTGACTTTCAAGAAGAGAAAGGGATGCCCCGTATTATCGCTTGATGAGTCCAGAGATCACTGCTACACATGAGAACCCATTACTAGCGGTTCAATATGATAATATGAAAAAATATGTGCTGATCATTATTTAAAGGAATCTTCGCTAGACGAGGTTAGGTCTAGAAGCCATCTTGAATATTGTTTATAAACTGACGTGCTTTTGTCAGTAAACTCAGATGATATATATATATGGGCAATACTGAGTGCTTGTCTACTGACAGTCCATTATGCTATTATTCTACATGAGTGCCCATGTATCATTGCAAGACCATTTATCCACTGTACCATGATGTATTATGCCAACCTGTGATTTGTCAATGTATCCGTGCTGTCGAGTGTGTACGTCCAATTAAACTGTAGCAAAGGTACACGGTCGTTGGTGTCGATGACTTCCAGCCATACATGAGTGAAAGAAAAAGACCAATTGTCAACACCACGAACTCTTCTTATCATTCGCGTATTACACTCTCACTTCATGCTTACACACCCCTGCGTAGGTCGAGTTGACATTCCATATTCAAACCACGAGCAACACTCTGACGAGTCTTTAACACTGGAGCTTCCAAACATCCTCTTAACACCGTGGTCCTGTACACAGTTGATGTCAGCAGGAAAAATAAATAGATAACAACAACCCAATACATCTATTTAACACTGATGTTCTAACACAGCCATTCAACACTGGTGGACATCATTAATGAAAAAGGAGGTTTATCAGTGCCTAAACAGGTTAACACCTAAGTAGCGATAACCAGAATATGGAGATTGATATTGATACTCCCGTAAAATTCCTCTGCATAAAAATCATTGTACTTGCATACTTAAAATTGGCATCTTCTTACATATAAGTGGGGTCCTTCTCAATTTCTTATGCCACGTAGGAGAACTATATAACTTGGGAGCGATAGTATCCACGTCTTACTCTGACGGATTCATACGACAGAAGGCCTCGAATAAACGGCCTGCATACATTAGTGCAACACCTATTACATCATCATCGCCTTGTAACGCAAACCCTATATCGCGTTCATTTATTATTAACATTGGTGCGAAAATACATCATATTGGCCCCAGATAGAATTGTTACCGCGTAGATTAAACTGCTAACAAAACTAAGTGTGGTCAACATGTAAAAATACATTATTATCTTCTTTAACAATTTCCTCGGGCGATGGGTTTAAAAAAAAATCATGAAATGATTTTTTTATTTCCAACAATAGTTACAAAAAATGTACATGAAAAATCGAAATGAAATTGTAGAAAAAAAAAATAGCTAAAAAATTTATGAACAAACGGCCAGATATGTTTACAATTAACAATGTCATTGGCGTTGTCCTAAATAATTGTAAGTCAAAAGAAAGTCAAGACAAATGTAAATATAAATAATGTTACTGAATAGAGAATGTCGTCAGCAGTCAATAAAATTAAAGTTAGGTCTAATATAATAATTAAGAAGCATGTAACACAAAATAATTCTAAGCATAGTTAAAGTATACTTAATTCCTATGTAATATTAAAGACGAAACTTAGAGGGAAGAATGCAACATATGTATGACAATGCAAAGATGTGAATTAAAACAAAACAATATATAGTTATGTCGAAACTAAGAAAGTTAATGATTCAATAAAGGAAGTTATGTGTGTGAACATATACAACAGAAAAGTAATTAGTAAGGAAAGTAGAAAGAAAATATTGTATTAAGAAAAAGTTAACATTAGAAAAAAGAAAAGGGAAGTAAGAACGAATGGAATAGAAGAAAAAAAAATAAATCGTGAGTTATCTATCCAAAAGTCTTACAATTCAGAAGAAAAAAAGTGATAGAAATATAATAATTAATCTATCTAATTAATACAAGTAAGTGTAATTAACTAACTAAAGATTAAAGTCTAAAATCTGCATTAATGAAAATTATTAACATCACATTATCAGTCCAGTAAAGAACATATAGTCCAGTAAGTTCCACAATCCAGGAAAAAGCATTCCATTATCTGTGTATCTCACAAAGTCTGGAGCAGTAAATAATCAATGTTATTATTCCTCAAATCAATAGTGACACTGCATATTACAAAGTCCAACCTTTCAATCCAGCAGCAAACAATCATGGCAAGTATTTTGACTCTATGGAAGGTATACATTCTTGCTATACTTTTGTTCAGTGAAAATTCGATCTCCGTGTGTAGGTAGATCTCAACAAATTGTTCAGTGAGATATTCATCAATAAATAAGTCCAGTGACAAACAAAGTACATAACATGTACTTTTTCTGGCTTCAAACGAAATTGACTTGCATGCATCAATAATACCTCTACACCTCACGGTAGAAGGGGAACGACTAAGTAAGTAAGCATCAATAATATGTCTGTCTATGAATAAATGCAAGAATGACTTGAACTTTTCATGAGTAACAAACAGTCTTATGACTTGAACCTTTCTTGAGTAACTATCAGTTTTCCGGTATTGATGTAGGATTCCTTGATAGAGAATCCGCGACTACATTGTCAGATCCGGGAATAAACTGAATATCGAAATTAAATTGCTGGAGCAAGATTGAGAAGCGAGCGAGCTTTGGATGTCTGTGATTTGCACGTTTCAAAGCAGCAACCGATTTTTGGTCTGTCTGTATTACGAATGGCGCTCCGAGCAGATATCGCTCCAATTTCTGTATCGACCAAACGACAGCTAGTAACTCTTTCTCGATTACTGAATATTTCTTCTCCGCCTCTGACAGTTTAGGGAAATATATAAGGTGGGATGCAGAATTCCGCTGTACTCTTGAAGCAGTGATGCTCCTAAACCGAAATTACTAGCTCGAAGATTATATATTCTTTTGTAATATCAGGTAACCTCAAAATAGGAGGTGTAGAAAAAACATCTAAATTTTTATTAAACGCCATCTGGCAATCATCTGACCAGTTTACCTTAATTCGCATTCCCTTTCGTAATAGGGATGACAATACAGCTGTGATATTTGACAAATTAGGAATGAATCGACTGTAGTATTCGACTAGTCCCAGTAAACTGCGAACTTGTGTCTTTGTAGAAGGGATAGATACGTTAAGGATCTTGGAGACATTTTGAGGTATAGTCTGAAGACGACCAGAACCAACAGTATGACCAAGGAAAGTAAGTTCCTTAAATGCAATCTGGATTTTAGTAGGCCTTGCAGTAAGATTATGTAACCTAAGAGTATCCAGGAAAGAACGAAGTCCTTCGAAGTTTTCTTCAAAAGATGAACTAAACAAACAGATATCATCAATGTAGGTTATGATATCAGATCTATGAGACAAAATTTTGCGCATTATTCGAATGAATGTGGCAGGTGCATACATGAGCCCGAAAGGCATGACGTTCCACTGGTATAACCCATGTGGAGTCGAAAACGCAGTAAGAGATTTAGCTTGTTCGGTTAATGGAATCTGCCAATAACCTTTAGTCAGATCTATTTTAGTGAATAGATTGGCATTGGATAGACGAGAAAGTAGACCGTCAAGCAGTGGGTGTGGTTCCGCGTCTGAAATGGTTTTAGTATTTAGTTATCGATAATCAACGCATAATCTAATATTATTATCCTTTTTCCGGACAATAACCAATGGTGAAGAATATGGAGAATTACTGTTTTCAATAATTCCTAAACTCAACATCTGATTTAGCTCGAGTTCTGTTTTATTCTGATAATGAAGTAGAACAGGATAAGGACGTAGACGGATAGGAATATCATCAATAAGGATGATATCATGTGCAATAACGGATGTTCGACCAGGAAGGTCAGTAAGAACATCAGAAAAAAGATTCTAAAAGATTGGATACCTGGCAATGTTGTTGAGATGTTAAGTAAGATGAGATATCAACATCTCGGCAAGATTCTGTAGAATTCAAAGCAGGTATAGGCAAAGACATGTGAATATCAGGGAAGGACGATTCCTCCTCCTGAATCACAGATAAGTTAGAATACTGACAAAAACTACCAACATTGTCATTAATGTCATGGAAAATAGACTGCAAATGCTCAGGTCTAGTGTGAAATTCTTTGAGTATATTAATATGAAAAATACCTAATGGTGACTGGAATTGCCGAGTCATCACAGGTTGAGACATGAAATGCATACGCAAGTCATTAGTAGAATGAACCATCACTGCTAAATGAACAGTGTCACTAGCAACAGACATATTACTGACAAAAAAAGAACAAAATAACACAAAATAGTCTGTTAAGAAGACGTGGCAATTAATAGGAAATAAATAATCAACTACATGGCAGCATGTTATGAAAGATGATAATAGTATCCCTGTGAACAAAGGCCACAATGAGAAGAAGAAGTATGTGTGCGAGGTTGTAGTCCCGAAAGATGTGCAAACATCTATGGGTACATCATAAGATGTAGGCACAACATTGTAAACCTGAGTGACAATTGCTGTATTTGCATACTTAAAATTGGCATCTTCTTACATGTTGGCCCCAGATAGAATTGTTACCGCGTAGATTAAACTGCTAACAAAACTAAGTGTGCTCAACATGTAAAAATACATTATAATCTTCTTTAACAGATGCTCATTCTCCATCAGCAAATGTCGAAGAATAATGCTAATTGTACCTGTAGCACGCTGGTTATACATACGGCGGATGCATCCTCTCTCATGTCCATTTCTGCAATAATTGTCTTGTAATGCTATCAACAAGTTTCCTCAGTGTGTGTCATTGTCACGGACGGCGTCTTCTTCTCATCTCCTGTTTCATTGGTGATCTTGTCATACTGTTGCGTTATAATATATAATATTGTAGGTTGTTAGATGAAGGGGTATCTTCTGAGAGGTCCTCTTCATTAATACGTATATTTACCAGGCATGCACAGATGCCGGTGACACTTTTCATTCAGCCTTCTTTCATAAAATTAATCTTCTATAATGACGAAGATGCAAGGCCAGGTTGGACGATAGGACGACATCAGTTTATTACAATACACTGTTCCAGTAAATACTTTCAAGAGATATCAATCGATAAGACAATGGCATGACCTAGCCAGTCTTGAACGTCGTCATGTAGTCTTCTACTGACAAAATGTCCGTCGACATTGTTCTGCAAAGTTTATTGAATAAGTTCCAACTTACGTACTCAAGAATACAGCATACACTCCTCTCACTGTAAAAACGTTAGCATTGACCCAACTCAACATATGGGCGATCTAAAATGTTGGAGATATAACACACTCTCGGAGCTAAACACAATATGCGTCCGTCCACCTTGAAGGCGACACAAAAAAGGCCACGAAAGCTCCTTGACGTATGCCAAGTTGAGACCGGTTTGACTTCTGCTAAAACAGTACCAAACGTCAACGACGTACTTCCGGGTAACCTGTGGATACGGTCCATCAACAAACATGGTATCAACAATCGATACATATGTGAATACAGAATACTGTGTTATGAGTTTTAGTCATAACACATACCCCTTCAATCCTACTGTTCTACGTAGGCACCCTTTTATATAATTCTGTACTTTCTTGGTTGTTGTTTTTGTTGATCTCCATGTGTCAAAGACATATGAACAAAGCTGACATTACCTGATTTGTGTTGGTCTTGATTTTATGTGTGCTTATTTCCAAATATTTCAATTGCAACGGAAGCTCGTCTTAACTTGTGTGTTATATTTTGATATCATGGTTAGTCTCTGTAACTCCGCCGATACTGCTGTCAAAGTATATGTAAGATTCCACATCTTGCATGTGTGTTTACTCAATTGCTATTTTATGTATTTGTTATAAGATAATTTTGTGTTATTATCTACACCTCTTCAACGTTATACACTAGACATCTTGTGTAAGGTGGGACAAATAACAGAAGATAGCAGATGTTAAACTAACGCATGAACGAACACAGGAATGATCAAAAATACATCCAACAATTTAAGACAGTGCTTCCCAAGCTTTTTCAGATCACCGCCCCCTTGGTTCCCAGAGCACATTTCCAGCTCTCCCCCCCGCCCCCCCCCGTTTCCCTGCATTGCATATAATACCTATAAATAGCACCGTTTGCTACGCACTTGGCTCTATTAAAACTTTTCTCTTGTTTATTAACGTATCCCACGTTATCGCTAGCCCACCTAAATACTGAGACAATGAAATCCGCTACAAAGCAAAGCTGGTAATTTTTGAAACACCAGTAGACATCGTCAACTTCCAGTGAAAAGTACATTCTGAAGCACCTTGTTAGCGGACACTAACCGATATTAAACTGATAAACACTATTTAGCAATGTTTTTACTTCCCAAAAGATGATGATTAAATCTTAGTGAGTGTGACGATATTTTTGGGTGTCCTTTTACATTTTTTCTTTCTCTCCTGCATTATCCATTTATTTCTTCATTTTTCGCACATGAATTCGGGCCATTAACACTCCCTAAATTTCCATACCTTTTCGCACACTGCAGTAGTGTTATTTCACAGGTAATTGGCTATCTTGATTATTAATTGTAATCGATTAAGTGGTTGTGCCAGCTTGAGTGCAGACGGTACACGTGAAAGTAACTCATTTCCGACCCAACAGAGCAGGCGAATGACCCCCTGCGTTTCGAGGTTGGTCACTGCACCTCCCGACACCTCGTCGGGAGGGGACAAAGGAAGCCATATTGTCTGTCTGAGGGAGCTGGCTGTGGTCCGCGGACGTCAGGGATTATCGGTCTGGTGGAAGATTTGAGTACGCGTGATAATCACTTTTCAAAACAACTGTAGGAGTTCGCCAAGGATGTATCCTGTCACCAGTGCTCTTTAATATATATCTGGAACATATTATGCAGGAGGATCTCTATGATTATAAATCAACCATATCGATTGGAGGCCGACCTCTGTGCAACCTACGTTTTGCTGATGATATTGATCTGATAGCTGGATCAGAATCAGAACTTCAAGACCTTACCTCTAGACTGGAGAAAGTAACAAGAACGTATGGGATGGAAATTAATATAGAAAAAAGCAAGATATTGGTGAATAGCCATAAGAAACATGTTCCGACCAACATTACGTTAAATGGGCAAACGTTAGAAGAAGTTAACACCTTTAAATATCTTGGGTCCACTATATGTAGTGATGGAAGATCAAGTAAAGAAATCAAGACAAGACTTGAGATGGCCTCAGCTGCCATGACAAGGTTGAATGTGATCTGGAAAAGTAACATCAGTTTTCCTGTGAAGATCAAATTATATAAATCACTTGTATTATCTATTCTCTTGTATGGGTGTGAGGGCTGGACACTCACTGCAGATACAGAGCGAAGGATTCAGGCTTTCGAGCATAAATGTTATAGAAGAATTCTGCGCATTTGCTATAAAGAGCACAAAACAAATGTCTATGTTAGAGAGAAGATAAACACCTATGCAGGCCACCAAGAACCACTTTTGTCAATAGTGAAACGTCGAAAGCTTGCCTGGTTTGGGCATGTAACTCGTCATGACTCCCTTTCGAAAACAATCCTTCAGGGAACAGTCGAAGGTAAACGGAGAAGAGGAAGGCAGAGAAAATCCTGGGCTGATAACATCAAAGAATGGGCAGGACACGGTTTTTCCACACTTGTACGCATTGCTGAGGATAGAGAGCAGTGGAGGACCCTGTCTGCTGATGCTTCCACCATGGCACCCCTACGACCCATGACGGGTTACGGGCTGAGATGATGATGATAATCACTTTATCATTTTGTCGAGACATTATCAGCGTCTTTATTACCGATAAAACATGTCTAAGAGACATTATGAGCAAGATAATCATTAGGGATGAGGGAAAGCGAAAGAGAGGCCGACCGAAAACAACTTGGCGGAGAACTGTGGAAGCTGAGATGCAAAGAATGAACCACAGTTGGGGCACTGTACGAAGGATGGCCGCCGACCGAGCAAAGTGGAATCATTTTGTTGCTGCCCTACAAGACGCCACCAGGCGTGATGGCCGCTGACTGCTTTGACGGTTGGCGGTTATGGATCAAAGAAGAAGAAGAAGAATCATTAGGGATGAGAATACAGATGTGTTGGGAAGTCTGTGTAATAGCAACGAAAGTAATCATGCTATATTTGAAAGATAGGTCATGGGTTTAAATTTTAACGTGATAACTTTAAACAGGCGGGGAAGAATTACAAGTAACACCCCGATCCCCTAGTTTTAAGAGCAGGATTGGTTCAATCGAGGGCAAGAAAATAACAATAGATCTGATTGACAAGTTTGCCGGAAACCACATGTAGAGCTTTGGAGGAAGACATGAGAATATATTCTAGCAAACTCGGAGACTAAGGCAAACTGCATTACAACGTCAAAAGAGCAACTCCAGGAGCCAGAGAAGAATCGGACAGAAGTCCAAATTAAATAGGACAAAACCGAAGTATTTGGACATCTTTGAAACTTAAAAGAAAACCCGCATTTTTAAATGTCTAAGACTGTATACCTAGGAATCAAAACACCCGTCATAAGAAGGATTCTAAATTTACCCCAGTCCAAGTGTTCGAAGCATCTAATATAACTTGCTGTGTCCATTCATCTGTGTCAGGAGATTGTAGATCCCAAGTTGGGTTCGTGGTATGAAGCCAGTTGGTAGTAAGAGTTTCTATACCACTAGTTTGTAATTCAAGAGCTGGGATTTGACACTAACCACCTTCATTGGACGAGTTGTGTAAAGAAGTGCCTTCATCACAAAAGACTTGGCAAAACACCCGCAGTAGTACTCAATCATTTAAAGAGCTAAGTGCTTATTAAAAGCCGAAGGTCTCTACGAAGACACTTTTTATCTAAATTTCCCCAATCATTCATATTTATTTTAAACTGACAAAGAATAATTGATTATTAAATTTGTTACGTGTTATTTTCCATATCATTGTAGATTAAATTATTATAGTTATGAGAGCGTACGTATATATCAGACGCTTTAATATATATTTACATCTATATAAAAAATAATAAGGGACGTTGCTGAATTAAATCAGCTGGGGGCTTGAACGAGCTAATTATTGCATAACCCATCTTCACGAAAGATGGCGGGTCAGATACTAAAGTTAACATTGCTCCGCCTCATGCAGCATTGTTCTTGACATCTGAAATACCTTGTGGATACACCCTTGAGGTAGAAGCATCATTATCCTTCTACCTACAACTCTGCCAAGAGTAATCTTGTGCGAAGGTAGACACCTTGTAAGACCCACATTAGATACTCTAGGTTTTGGCCACTGATGGACCACTACTGCAGAGCTCAGGGGAGGGAACCTGCGACAGTCAGCTGACCGCATCTTTGTTGTTATTAGTTTTTCTGTCTTCGGGGTTAATCGCGTGGACAACAGGGGCTTCGTTACCTTTCACACTCGCTTTTTAGCGATAATAATGGTTAGAAGTTATGATCAGCGACAGCTACCTGCGCTCAGGATGGGAAATATAGACGAAACTTTGCCTTGCTTAATGATCCCAGTAATACAAGTACTCCGCTTTCTATCTTTCGTATCTCGTCCTCGCCTCACTGATGTTGGGAACCTCTGGTCTAAGGTGTATGAGAAACTGGGACGAGCGAAGTGGGTTCGGATTTGTTCAGACTACGTTCTCTTTTTAAGTAGCATGCTAGGGCATTGTATAATCAAAACGTTTGTACATGTAAGTGAAAGTGTTAACTGAGCAATGTCGATGAATTTAGCCTGTTAAATCCTCAACCAACGCTTTCCTAATGAACGCCCCGACCCGCCGCCCAATTTTCCCTTATTGCCCCATTGAATCCTCCAAACGCTCCCCGGGGGCGGTACCGCCAACTTTGGGAACCACTGATTTAAGATATATAATAACATTTCACGAATGAACAAAGTCATTTAGTGTAAACATAAATAACACATAAGGAAGGGAAACCCGAGGCCTGTAAACAGTATCCCCAAAAAAAGATGCTTTACTGGCTATTTATCAGTAAGAAACACAAGATAACACCGGAAGTATACAGCCCCCTTAATGACGCAATCACTTCTGTTGTTCTCCTATTAACAGTATGTGTCAGTCCAAACAAGACAAAGACCTTGATACTGGGTCCAGTAAATAGTAGAAGACTAAAGGACAATAGTATAGAACAGTGGGTAGGTTTCTGGTATTGTATGAACATAAATAACACATAAGGAAGGGAAACCCGAGGCCTGTAAACAGTAAATTAATATTAGTAAATTAATATTAGACAAACATAAAGGTATGTTTTCAGGCACTCGTAAGAAATAAAGAAGTAGAACACTTGGACAACAGAAAAACAACAGACGTGAGTGGCTTACCCAGGGTTCGAACCCCGTACCTTCCGTACGACAACTCCGCCTAGCTATCAAGCGAATCACACTGACCCCACGGCCAGCTAGGCATCCCCAAAAAAAAGATGCTTTACTGGCTATTTATCAGTAAGAAACACAAGATAACACCGGAAGTATACAGCCCCCTTAATGACGCAATCACTTCTGTTGTTCTCCTATTAACAGTATGTGTCAGTCCAAACAAGACAAAGACCTTGATACTGGGTCCAGTAAATAGTAGAAGACTAAAGGACAATAGTATAGAACAGTGGGTAGGTTTCTGGTATTGTATGAACATAAATAACACATAAGGAAGGGAAACCCGAGGCCTGTAAACAGTAAATTAATATTAGTAAATTAATATTAGACAAACATAAAGGTATGTTTTCAGGCACTCGTAAGAAATAAAGAAGTAGAACACTTGGACAACAGAAAAACAACAGACGTGAGTGGCTTACCCAGGGTTCGAACCCCGTACCTTCCGTACGACAACTCCGCCTAGCTATCAAGCGAATCACACTGACCCCACGGCCAGCTAGGCATCCCCCCCCAAAAAAAAGATGCTTTACTGGCTATTTATCAGTAAGAAACACAAGATAACACCGGAAGTATACAGCCCCTCAATGACGCAATCACTTCTGTTGTTCTCCTATTAACAGTATGTGTCAGTCCAAACAAGACAAAGACCTTGATACTGGGTCCAGTAAATAGTAGAAGACTAAAGGACAATAGTATAGAACAGTGGGTAGGTTTCTGGTATTGTATGAACATAAATAACACATAAGGAAGGGAAACCCGAGGCCTGTAAACAGTAAATTAATATTAGTAAATTAATATTAGACAAACATAAAGGTATGTTTTCAGGCACTCGTAAGAAATAAAGAAGTAGAACACTTGGACAACAGAAAAACAACAGACGTGAGTGGCTTACCCAGGGTTCGAACCCCGTACCTTCCGTACGACAACTCCGCCTAGCTATCAAGCGAATCACACTGACCCCACGGCCAGCTAGGCATCCCCCCCCAAAAAAAAAGATGCTTTACTGGCTATTTATCAGTAAGAAACACAAGATAACACCGGAAGTATACAGCCCCCTCAATGACGCAATCACTTCTGTTGTTCTCCTATTAACAGTATGTGTCAGTCCAAACAAGACAAAGACCTTGATACTGGGTCCAGTAAATAGTAGAAGACTAAAGGACAATAGTATAGAACAGTGGGTAGGTTTCTGGTATTGTATGAACATAAATAACACATAAGGAAGGGAAACCCGAGGCCTGTAAACAGTAAATTAATATTAGTAAATTAATATTAGACAAACATAAAGGTATGTTTTCAGGCACTCGTAAGAAATAAAGAAGTAGAACACTTGGACAACAGAAAAACAACAGACGTGAGTGGCTTACCCAGGGTTCGAACCCCGTACCTTCCGTACGACAACTCCGCCTAGCTATCAAGCGAATCACACTGACCCCACGGCCAGCTAGGCATCCCCAAAAAAAAAAAAAAGATGCTTTACTGGCTATTTATCAGTAAGAAACACAAGATAACACCGGAAGTATACAGCCCCCCTTAATGACGCAATCACTTCTGTTGTTCCCCTATTAACAGTATGTGTCAGTCCAAACAAGACAAAGACCTTGATACTGGGTCCAGTAAATAGTAGAAGACTAAAGGACAATAGTATAGAACAGTGGGTAGGTTTCTGGTATTGTATGAACATAAATAACACATAAGGAAGGGAAACCCGAGGCCTGTAAACAGTAAATTAATATTAGTAAATTAATATTAGACAAACATAAAGGTATGTTTTCAGGCACTCGTAAGAAATAAAGAAGTAGAACACTTGGACAACAGAAAAACAACAGACGTGAGTGGCTTACCCAGGGTTCGAACCCCGTACCTTCCGTACGACAACTCCGCCTAGCTATCAAGCGAATCACACTGACCCCACGGCCAGCTAGGCATCCCCAAAAAAAAGATGCTTTACTGGCTATTTATCAGTAAGAAACACAAGATAACACCGGAAGTATACAGCCCCAGCCCCTTAATGACGCAATCACTTCTGTTGTTCTCCTATTAACAGTATGTGTCAGTCCAAACAAGACAAAGACCTTGATACTGGGTCCAGTAAATAGTAGAAGACTAAAGGACAATAGTATAGAACAGTGGGTAGGTTTCTGGTATTGTATGAGAACATAAATAACACATAAGGAAGGGAAACCCGAGGCCTGTAAACAGTAAATTAATATTAGTAAATTAATATTAGACAAACATAAAGGTATGTTTTCAGGCACTCGTAAGAAATAAAGAAGTAGAACACTTGGACAACAGAAAAACAACAGACGTGAGTGGCTTACCCAGGGTTCGAACCCCGTACCTTCCGTACGACAACTCCGCCTAGCTATCAAGCGAATCACACTGACCCCACGGCCAGCTAGGCATCCCCAAAAAAAGATGCTTTACTGGCTATTTATCAGTAAGAAACACAAGATAACACCGGAAGTATACAGCCCCAGCCCCTTAATGACGCAATCACTTCTGTTGTTCTCCTATTAACAGTATGTGTCAGTCCAAACAAGACAAAGACCTTGATACTGGGTCCAGTAAATAGTAGAAGACTAAAGGACAATAGTATAGAACAGTGGGTAGGTTTCTGGTATTGTATGAACATAAATAACACATAAGGAAGGGAAACCCGAGGCCTGTAAACAGTAAATTAATATTAGACAAACATAAAGGTATGTTTTCAGGCACTCGTAAGAAATAAAGAAGTAGAACACTTGGACAACAGAAAAACAACAGACGTGAGTGGCTTACCCAGGGTTCGAACCCCGTACCTTCCGTACGACAACTCCGCCTAGCTATCAAGCGAATCACACTGACCCCACGGCCAGCTAGGCATCCCCAAAAAAAAAAGATGCTTTACTGGCTATTTATCAGTAAGAAACACAAGATAACACCGGAAGTATACAGTGGGCAACTCAGCCCCTAATGACGCAATCACTTCTGTTGTTCTCCTATTAACAGTATGTGTCAGTCCAAACAAGACAAAGACCTTGATACTGGGTCCAGTAAATAGTAGAAGACTAAAGGACAATAGTATAGAACAGTGGGTAGGTTTCTGGTATTGTATGAACATAAATAACACATAAGGAAGGGAAACCCGAGGCCTGTAAACAGTAAATTAATATTAGTAAATTAATATTAGACAAACATAAAGGTATGTTTTCAGGCACTCGTAAGAAATAAAGAAGTAGAACACTTGGACAACAGAAAAACAACAGACGTGAGTGGCTTACCCAGGGTTCGAACCCCGTACCTTCCGTACGACAACTCCGCCTAGCTATCAAGCGAATCACACTGACCCCACGGCCAGCTAGGCATCCCCAAAAAAAGATGCTTTACTGGCTATTTATCAGTAAGAAACACAAGATAACACCGGAAGTATACAGTGGGCAACTCAGCCCCTTAATGACGCAATCACTTCTGTTGTTCTCCTATTAACAGTATGTGTCAGTCCAAACAAGACAAAGACCTTGATACTGGGTCCAGTAAATAGTAGAAGACTAAAGGACAATAGTATAGAACAGTGGGTAGGTTTCTGGTATTGTATGAACATAAATAACACATAAGGAAGGGAAACCCGAGGCCTGTAAACAGTAAATTAATATTAGTAAATTAATATTAGACAAACATAAAGGTATGTTTTCAGGCACTCGTAAGAAATAAAGAAGTAGAACACTTGGACAACAGAAAAACAACAGACGTGAGTGGCTTACCCAGGGTTCGAACCCCGTACCTTCCGTACGACAACTCCGCCTAGCTATCAAGCGAATCACACTGACCCCACGGCCAGCTAGGCATCCCCAAAAAAAAGATGCTTTACTGGCTATTTATCAGTAAGAAACACAAGATAACACCGGAAGTATACAGTGGGCAACTCAGCCCCTTAATGACGCAATCACTTCTGTTGTTCTCCTATTAACAGTATGTGTCAGTCCAAACAAGACAAAGACCTTGATACTGGGTCCAGTAAATAGTAGAAGACTAAAGGACAATAGTATAGAACAGTGGGTAGGTTTCTGGTATTGTATGAACATAAATAACACATAAGGAAGGGAAACCCGAGGCCTGTAAACAGTAAATTAATATTAGTAAATTAATATTAGACAAACATAAAGGTATGTTTTCAGGCACTCGTAAGAAATAAAGAAGTAGAACACTTGGACAACAGAAAAACAACAGACGTGAGTGGCTTACCCAGGGTTCGAACCCCGTACCTTCCGTACGACAACTCCGCCTAGCTATCAAGCGAATCACACTGACCCCACGGCCAGCTAGGCATCCCCAAAAAAAAAAGATGCTTTACTGGCTATTTATCAGTAAGAAACACAAGATAACACCGGAAGTATACAGTGGGCACTCAGCCCCTTAATGACGCAATCACTTCTGTTGTTCTCCTATTAACAGTATGTGTCAGTCCAAACAAGACAAAGACCTTGATACTGGGTCCAGTAAATAGTAGAAGACTAAAGGACAATAGTATAGAACAGTGGGTAGGTTTCTGGTATTGTATGAACATAAATAACACATAAGGAAGGGAAACCCGAGGCCTGTAAACAGTAAATTAATATTAGTAAATTAATATTAGACAAACATAAAGGTATGTTTTCAGGCACTCGTAAGAAATAAAGAAGTAGAACACTTGGACAACAGAAAAACAACAGACGTGAGTGGCTTACCCAGGGTTCGAACCCCGTACCTTCCGTACGACAACTCCGCCTAGCTATCAAGCGAATCACACTGACCCCACGGCCAGCTAGGCATCCCCAAAAAAAGATGCTTTACTGGCTATTTATCAGTAAGAAACACAAGATAACACCGGAAGTATACAGTGGGCAACTCAGCCCCTTAATGACGCAATCACTTCTGTTGTTCTCCTATTAACAGTATGTGTCAGTCCAAACAAGACAAAGACCTTGATACTGGGTCCAGTAAATAGTAGAAGACTAAAGGACAATAGTATAGAACAGTGGGTAGGTTTCTGGTATTGTATGAACATAAATAACACATAAGGAAGGGAAACCCGAGGCCTGTAAACAGTAAATAAATAAATATTAGACAAACATAAAGGTATGTTTTCAGGCACTCGTAAGAAATAAAGAAGTAGAACACTTGGACAACAGAAAAACAACAGACGTGAGTGGCTTACCCAGGGTTCGAACCCCGTACCTTCCGTACGACAACTCCGCCTAGCTATCAAGCGAATCACACTGACCCCACGGCCAGCTAGGCATCCCCAAAAAAAAGATGCTTTACTGGCTATTTATCAGTAAGAAACACAAGATAACACCGGAAGTATACAGTGGGCAACTCAGCCCCTTAATGACGCAATCACTTCTGTTGTTCTCCTATTAACAGTATGTGTCAGTCCAAACAAGACAAAGACCTTGATACTGGGTCCAGTAAATAGTAGAAGACTAAAGGACAATAGTATAGAACAGTGGGTAGGTTTCTGGTATTGTATGAACATAAATAACACATAAGGAAGGGAAACCCGAGGCCTGTAAACAGTAAATTAATATTCGTAAATTAATATTAGACAAACATAAAGGTATGTTTTCAGGCACTCGTAAGAAATAAAGAAGTAGAACACTTGGACAACAGAAAAACAACAGACGTGAGTGGCTTACCCAGGGTTCGAACCCCGTACCTTCCGTACGACAACTCCGCCTAGCTATCAAGCGAATCACACTGACCCCACGGCCAGCTAGGCATCCCCAAAAAAAAATGCTTTACTGGCTATTTATCAGTAAGAAACACAAGATAACACCGGAAGTATACAGTGGGCAACTCAGCCCCTTAATGACGCAATCACTTCTGTTGTTCTCCTATTAACAGTATGTGTCAGTCCAAACAAGACAAAGACCTTGATACTGGGTCCAGTAAATAGTAGAAGACTAAAGGACAATAGTATAGAACAGTGGGTAGGTTTCTGGTATTGTATGAACATAAATAACACATAAGGAAGGGAAACCCGAGGCCTGTAAACTGTAAATTAATATTAGTAAATTAATATTAGACAAACATAAAGGTATGTTTTCAGGCACTCGTAAGAAATAAAGAAGTAGAACACTTGGACAACAGAAAAACAACAGACGTGAGTGGCTTACCCAGGGTTCGAACCCCGTACCTTCCGTACGACAACTCCGCCTAGCTATCAAGCGAATCACACTGACCCCACGGCCAGCTAGGCATCCCCAAAAAAAAATGCTTTACTGGCTATTTATCAGTAAGAAACACAAGATAACACCGGAAGTATACAGTGGGCAACTCAGCCCCTTAATGACGCAATCACTTCTGTTGTTCTCCTATTAACAGTATGTGTCAGTCCAAACAAGACAAAGACCTTGATACTGGGTCCAGTAAATAGTAGAAGACTAAAGGACAATAGTATAGAACAGTGGGTAGGTTTCTGGTATTGTATGAACATAAATAACACATAAGGAAGGGAAACCCGAGGCCTGTAAACAGTAAATTAATATTAGACAAACATAAAGGTATGTTTTCAGGCACTCGTAAGAAATAAAGAAGTAGAACACTTGGACAACAGAAAAAAAACAACAGACGTGAGTGGCTTACCCAGGGTTCGAACCCCGTACCTTCCGTACGACAACTCCGCCTAGCTATCAAGCGAATCACACTGACCCCACGGCCAGCTAGGCATCCCCAAAAAAAAGATGCTTTACTGGCTATTTATCAGTAAGAAACACAAGATAACACCGGAAGTATACAGTGGGCAACTCAGCCCCTTAATGACGCAATCACTTCTGTTGTTCCTATTAACAGTATGTGTCAGTCCAAACAAGACAAAGACCTTGATACTGGGTCCAGTAAATAGTAGAAGACTAAAGGACAATAGTATAGAACAGTGGGTAGGTTTCTGGTATTGTATGAACATAAATAACACATAAGGAAGGGAAACCCGAGGCCTGTAAACAGTAAATTAAAATTAGACAAACATAAAGGTATGTTTTCAGGCACTCGTAAGAAATAAAGAAGTAGAACACTTGGACAACAGAAAAACAACAGACGTGAGTGGCTTACCCAGGGTTCGAACCCCGTACCTTCCGTACGACAACTCCGCCTAGCTATCAAGCGAATCACACTGACCCCACGGCCAGCTAGGCATCCCCAAAAAAAGATGCTTTACTGGCTATTTATCAGTAAGAAACACAAGATAACACCGGAAGTATACAGTGGGCAACTCAGCCCCTTAATGACGCAATCACTTCTGTTGTTCTCCTATTAACAGTATGTGTCAGTCCAAACAAGACAAAGACCTTGATACTGGGTCCAGTAAATAGTAGAAGACTAAAGGACAATAGTATAGAACAGTGGGTAGGTTTCTGGTATTGTATGAACATAAATAACACATAAGGAAGGGAAACCCGAGGCCTGTAAACAGTAAATTAATATTAGACAAACATAAAGGTATGTTTTCAGGCACTCGTAAGAAATAAAGAAGTAGAACACTTGGACAACAGAAAAACAACAGACGTGAGTGGCTTACCCAGGGTTCGAACCCCGTACCTTCCGTACGACAACTCCGCCTAGCTATCAAGCGAATCACACTGACCCCACGGCCAGCTAGGCATCCCCAAAAAAAAAGATGCTTTACTGGCTATTTATCAGTAAGAAACACAAGATAACACCGGAAGTATACAGTGGGCAACTCAGCCCCTTAATGACGCAATCACTTCTGTTGTTCCTCTATTAACAGTATGTGTCAGTCCAAACAAGACAAAGACCTTGATACTGGGTCCAGTAAATAGTAGAAGACTAAAGGACAATAGTATAGAACAGTGGGTAGGTTTCTGGTATTGTATGAACATAAATAACACATAAGGAAGGGAAACCCGAGGCCTGTAAACAGTAAATTAATATTAAACAAACATAAAGGTATGTTTTCAGGCACTCGTAAGAAATAAAGAAGTAGAACACTTGGACAACAGAAAAACAACAGACGTGAGTGGCTTACCCAGGGTTCGAACCCCGTACCTTCCGTACGACAACTCCGCCTAGCTATCAAGCGAATCACACTGACCCCACGGCCAGCTAGGCATCCCCAAAAAAAAGATGCTTTACTGGCTATTTATCAGTAAGAAACACAAGATAACACCGGAAGTATACAGTGGGCAACTCAGCCCCTTAATGACGCAATCACTTCTGTTGTTCTCCTATTAACAGTATGTGTCAGTCCAAACAAGACAAAGACCTTGATACTGGGTCCAGTAAATAGTAGAAGACTAAAGGACAATAGTATAGAACAGTGGGTAGGTTTCTGGTATTGTATGAACATAAATAACACATAAGGAAGGGAAACCCGAGGCCTGTAAACAGTAAATTAATATTAGACAAACATAAAGGTATGTTTTCAGGCACTCGTAAGAAATAAAGAAGTAGAACACTTGGACAACAGAAAAACAACAGACGTGAGTGGCTTACCCAGGGTTCGAACCCCGTACCTTCCGTACGACAACTCCGCCTAGCTATCAAGCGAATCACACTGACCCCACGGCCAGCTAGGCATCCCCAAAAAAAAAAGATGCTTTACTGGCTATTTATCAGTAAGAAACACAAGATAACACCGGAAGTATACAGTGGGCAACTCAGCCCCTTAATGACGCAATCACTTCTGTTGTTCCTCTATTAACAGTATGTGTCAGTCCAAACAAGACAAAGACCTTGATACTGGGTCCAGTAAATAGTAGAAGACTAAAGGACAATAGTATAGAACAGTGGGTAGGTTTCTGGTATTGTATGAACATAAATAACACATAAGGAAGGGAAACCCGAGGCCTGTAAACAGTAAATTAATATTACACAAACATAAAGGTATGTTTTCAGGCACTCGTAAGAAATAAAGAAGTAGAACACTTGGACAACAGAAAAACAACAGACGTGAGTGGCTTACCCAGGGTTCGAACCCCGTACCTTCCGTACGACAACTCCGCCTAGCTATCAAGCGAATCACACTGACCCCACGGCCAGCTAGGCATCCCCAAAAAAAAGATGCTTTACTGGCTATTTATCAGTAAGAAACACAAGATAACACCGGAAGTATACAGTGGGCAACTCAGCCCCTTAATGACGCAATCACTTCTGTTGTTCCCTATTAACAGTATGTGTCAGTCCAAACAAGACAAAGACCTTGATACTGGGTCCAGTAAATAGTAGAAGACTAAAGGACAATAGTATAGAACAGTGGGTAGGTTTCTGGTATTGTATGAACATAAATAACACATAAGGAAGGGAAACCCGAGGCCTGTAAACAGTAAATTAATATTAGTAAATTAATATTAGACAAACATAAAGGTATGTTTTCAGGCACTCGTAAGAAATAAAGAAGTAGAACACTTGGACAACAGAAAAACAACAGACGTGAGTGGCTTACCCAGGGTTCGAACCCCGTACCTTCCGTACGACAACTCCGCCTAGCTATCAAGCGAATCACACTGACCCCACGGCCAGCTAGGCATCCCCAAAAAAAAGATGCTTTACTGGCTATTTATCAGTAAGAAACACAAGATAACACCGGAAGTATACAGTGGGCAACTCAGCCCCTTAATGACGCAATCACTTCTGTTGTTCCTCTATTAACAGTATGTGTCAGTCCAAACAAGACAAAGACCTTGATACTGGGTCCAGTAAATAGTAGAAGACTAAAGGACAATAGTATAGAACAGTGGGTAGGTTTCTGGTATTGTATGAACATAAATAACACATAAGGAAGGGAAACCCGAGGCCTGTAAACAGTAAATTAATATTAGACAAACATAAAGGTATGTTTTTAGGCACTCGTAAGAAATAAAGAAGTAGAACACTTGGACAACAGAAAAACAACAGACGTGAGTGGCTTACCCAGGGTTCGAACCCCGTACCTTCCGTACGACAACTCCGCCTAGCTATCAAGCGAATCACACTGACCCCACGGCCAGCTAGGCATCCCCAAAAAAAGATGCTTTACTGGCTATTTATCAGTAAGAAACACAAGATAACACCGGAAGTATACAGTGGGCAACTCAGCCCCTTAATGACGCAATCACTTCTGTTGTTCCTCTATTAACAGTATGTGTCAGTCCAAACAAGACAAAGACCTTGATACTGGGTCCAGTAAATAGTAGAAGACTAAAGGACAATAGTATAGAACAGTGGGTAGGTTTCTGGTATTGTATGAACATAAATAACACATAAGGAAGGGAAACCCGAGGCCTGTAAACAGTAAATTAATATTAGACAAACACAAAGGTATGTTTTCAGGCACTCGTAAGAAATAAAGAAGTAGAACACTTGGACAACAGAAAAACAACAGACGTGAGTGGCTTACCCAGGGTTCGAACCCCGTACCTTCCGTACGACAACTCCGCCTAGCTATCAAGCGAATCACACTGACCCCACGGCCAGCTAGGCATCCCCAAAAAAAAAAAAGATGCTTTACTGGCTATTTATCAGTAAGAAACACAAGATAACACCGGAAGTATACAGTGGGCAACTCAGCCCCTTAATGACGCAATCACTTCTGTTGTTCCTCTATTCACAGTATGTGTCAGTCCAAACAAGACAAAGACCTTGATACTGGGTCCAGTAAATAGTAGAAGACTAAAGGACAATAGTATAGAACAGTGGGTAGGTTTCTGGTATTGTATGAACATAAATAACACATAAGGAAGGGAAACCCGAGGCCTGTAAACAGTAAATTAATATTAGACAAACATAAAGGTATGTTTTCAGGCACTCGTAAGAAATAAAGAAGTAGAACACTTGGACAACAACAGAAAAACAACAGACGTGAGTGGCTTACCCAGGGTTCGAACCCCGTACCTTCCGTACGACAACTCCGCCTAGCTATCAAGCGAATCACACTGACCCCACGGCCAGCTAGGCATCCCCAAAAAAAAAATGCTTTACTGGCTATTTATCAGTAAGAAA
The DNA here is from genome assembly GCA_024509875.1 of Oreohelix idahoensis. Taxonomy (NCBI): domain Eukaryota; kingdom Metazoa; phylum Mollusca; class Gastropoda; order Stylommatophora; family Oreohelicidae; genus Oreohelix; species Oreohelix idahoensis. The sequence goes on along the minus strand of JAMPIV010019186.1, from coordinate 13,454 downwards.
CACAAGATAACACCGGAAGTATACAGTGGGCAACTCAGCCCCTTAATGACGCAATCACTTCTGTTGTTCTCCTATTAACAGTATGTGTCAGTCCAAACAAGACAAAGACCTTGATACTGGGTCCAGTAAATAGTAGAAGACTAAAGGACAATAGTATAGAACAGTGGGTAGGTTTCTGGTATTGTATGAACATAAATAACACATAAGGAAGGGAAACCCGAGGCCTGTAAACAGTAAATTAATATTAGACAAACATAAAGGTATGTTTTCAGGCACTCGTAAGAAATAAAGAAGTAGAACACTTGGACAACAGAAAAACAACAGACGTGAGTGGCTTACCCAGGGTTCGAACCCCGTACCTTCCGTACGACAACTCCGCCTAGCTATCAAGCGAATCACACTGACCCCACGGCCAGCTAGGCATCCCCAAAAAAAGATGCTTTACTGGCTATTTATCAGTAAGAAACACAAGATAACACCGGAAGTATACAGTGGGCAACTCAGCCCCTTAATGACGCAATCACTTCTGTTGTTCCTCTATTAACAGTATGTGTCAGTCCAAACAAGACAAAGACCTTGATACTGGGTCCAGTAAATAGTAGAAGACTAAAGGACAATAGTATAGAACAGTGGGTAGGTTTCTGGTATTGTATGAACATAAATAACACATAAGGAAGGGAAACCCGAGGCCTGTAAACAGTAAATTAATATTAGACAAACATAAAGGTATGTTTTCAGGCACTCGTAAGAAATAAAGAAGTAGAACACTTGGACAACAGAAAAACAACAGACGTGAGTGGCTTACCCAGGGTTCGAACCCCGTACCTTCCGTACGACAACTCCGCCTAGCTATCAAGCGAATCACACTGACCCCACGGCCAGCTAGGCATCCCCAAAAAAAAAGATGCTTTACTGGCTATTTATCAGTAAGAAACACAAGATAACACCGGAAGTATACAGTGGGCAACTCAGCCCCTTAATGACGCAATCACTTCTGTTGTTCCTCTATTAACAGTATGTGTCAGTCCAAACAAGACAAAGACCTTGATACTGGGTCCAGTAAATAGTAGAAGACTAAAGGACAATAGTATAGAACAGTGGGTAGGTTTCTGGTATTGTATGAACATAAATAACACATAAGGAAGGGAAACCCGAGGCCTGTAAACAGTAAATTAATATTAGACAAACATAAAGGTATGTTTTCAGGCACTCGTAAGAAATAAAGAAGTAGAACACTTGGACAACAGAAAAACAACAGACGTGAGTGGCTTACCCAGGGTTCGAACCCCGTACCTTCCGTACGACAACTCCGCCTAGCTATCAAGCGAATCACACTGACCCCACGGCCAGCTAGGCATCCCCAAAAAAAGATGCTTTACTGGCTATTTATCAGTAAGAAACACAAGATAACACCGGAAGTATACAGTGGGCAACTCAGCCCCTTAATGACGCAATCACTTCTGTTGTTCTCCTATTAACAGTATGTGTCAGTCCAAACAAGACAAAGACCTTGATACTGGGTCCAGTAAATAGTAGAAGACTAAAGGACAATAGTATAGAACAGTGGGTAGGTTTCTGGTATTGTATGAACATAAATAACACATAAGGAAGGGAAACCCGAGGCCTGTAAACAGTAAATTAATATTAGACAAACAATAAAGGTATGTTTTCAGGCACTCGTAAGAAATAAAGAAGTAGAACACTTGGACAACAGAAAAACAACAGACGTGAGTGGCTTACCCAGGGTTCGAACCCCGTACCTTCCGTACGACAACTCCGCCTAGCTATCAAGCGAATCACACTGACCCCACGGCCAGCTAGGCATCCCCAAAAAAAGATGCTTTACTGGCTATTTATCAGTAAGAAACACAAGATAACACCGGAAGTATACAGTGGGCAACTCAGCCCCTTAATGACGCAATCACTTCTGTTGTTCCTCTATTAACAGTATGTGTCAGTCCAAACAAGACAAAGACCTTGATACTGGGTCCAGTAAATAGTAGAAGACTAAAGGACAATAGTATAGAACAGTGGGTAGGTTTCTGGTATTGTATGAACATAAATAACACATAAGGAAGGGAAACCCGAGGCCTGTAAACAGTAAATTAATATTAGACAAACATAAAGGTATGTTTTCAGGCACTCGTAAGAAATAAAGAAGTAGAACACTTGGACAACAGAAAAACAACAGACGTGAGTGGCTTACCCAGGGTTCGAACCCCGTACCTTCCGTACGACAACTCCGCCTAGCTATCAAGCGAATCACACTGACCCCACGGCCAGCTAGGCATCCCCAAAAAAAGATGCTTTACTGGCTATTTATCAGTAAGAAACACAAGATAACACCAGAAGTATACAGTGGGCAACTCAGCCCCTTAATGACGCAATCACTTCTGTTGTTCCTCTATTAACAGTATGTGTCAGTCCAAACAAGACAAAGACCTTGATACTGGGTCCAGTAAATAGTAGAAGACTAAAGGACAATAGTATAGAACAGTGGGTAGGTTTCTGGTATTGTATGAACATAAATAACACATAAGGAAGGGAAACCCGAGGCCTGTAAACAGTAAATTAATATTAGACAAACATAAAGGTATGTTTTCAGGCACTCGTAAGAAATAAAGAAGTAGAACACTTGGACAACAGAAAAACAACAGACGTGAGTGGCTTACCCAGGGTTCGAACCCCGTACCTTCCGTACGACAACTCCGCCTAGCTATCAAGCGAATCACACTGACCCCACGGCCAGCTAGGCATCCCCAAAAAAAAGATGCTTTACTGGCTATTTATCAGTAAGAAACACAAGATAACACCGGAAGTATACAGTGGGCAACTCAGCCCCTTAATGACGCAATCACTTCTGTTGTTCCATGTGTCAGTCCAAACAAGACAAAGACCTTGATACTGGGTCCAGTAAATAGTAGAAGACTAAAGGACAATAGTATAGAACAGTGGGTAGGTTTCTGGTATTGTATGAACATAAATAACACATAAGGAAGGGAAACCCGAGGCCTGTAAACAGTAAATTAATATTAGTAAAGTAATATTAGACAAACATAAAGGTATGTTTTCAGGCACTCGTAAGAAATAAAGAAGTAGAACACTTGGACAACAGAAAAACAACAGACGTGAGTGGCTTACCCAGGGTTCGAACCCCGTACCTTCCGTACGACAACTCCGCCTAGCTATCAAGCGAATCACACTGACCCCACGGCCAGCTAGGCATCCCCCCCCCAAAAAAAAGATGCTTTACTGGCTATTTATCAGTAAGAAACACAAGATAACACCGGAAGTATACAGTGGGCAACTCAGCCCCTTAATGACGCAATCACTTCTGTTTGTTCCCTATTAACAGTATGTGTCAGTCCAAACAAGACAAAGACCTTGATACTGGGTCCAGTAAATAGTAGAAGACTAAAGGACAATAGTATAGAACAGTGGGTAGGTTTCTGGTATTGTATGAACATAAATAACACATAAGGAAGGGAAACCCGAGGCCTGTAAACAGTAAATTAATTAGTAAATTAATTAGACAAACATAAAGGTATGTTTTCAGGCACTCGTAAGAAATAAAGAAGTAGAACACTTGGACAACAGAAAAACAACAGACGTGAGTGGCTTACCCAGGGTTCGAACCCCGTACCTTCCGTACGACAACTCCGCCTAGCTATCAAGCGAATCACACTGACCCCACGGCCAGCTAGGCATCCCCAAAAAAAGATGCTTTACTGGCTATTTATCAGTAAGAAACACAAGATAACACCGGAAGTATACAGTGGGCAACTCAGCCCCTTAATGACGCAATCACTTCTGTTGTTCTCCTATTAACAGTATGTGTCAGTCCAAACAAGACAAAGACCTTGATACTGGGTCCAGTAAATAGTAGAAGACTAAAGGACAATAGTATAGAACAGTGGGTAGGTTTCTGGTATTGTATGAACATAAATAACACATAAGGAAGGGAAACCCGAGGCCTGTAAACAGTAAATTAATATTAGACAAACATAAAGGTATGTTTTCAGGCACTCGTAAGAAATAAAGAAGTAGAACACTTGGACAACAGAAAAACAACAGACGTGAGTGGCTTACCCAGGGTTCGAACCCCGTACCTTCCGTACGACAACTCCGCCTAGCTATCAAGCGAATCACACTGACCCCACGGCCAGCTAGGCATCCCCAAAAAAAAGATGCTTTACTGGCTATTTATCAGTAAGAAACACAAGATAACACCGGAAGTATACAGTGGGCAACTCAGCCCCTTAATGACGCAATCACTTCTGTTGTTCGCCTATTAACAGTATGTGTCAGTCCAAACAAGACAAAGACCTTGATACTGGGTCCAGTAAATAGTAGAAGACTAAAGGACAATAGTATAGAACAGTGGGTAGGTTTCTGGTATTGTATGAACATAAATAACACATAAGGAAGGGAAACCCGAGGCCTGTAAACAGTAAATTAATATTAGTAAATTAATATTAGACAAACATAAAGGTATGTTTTCAGGCACTCGTAAGAAATAAAGAAGTAGAACACTTGGACAACAGAAAAACAACAGACGTGAGTGGCTTACCCAGGGTTCGAACCCCGTACCTTCCGTACGACAACTCCGCCTAGCTATCAAGCGAATCACACTGACCCCACGGCCAGCTAGGCATCCCCAAAAAAAAGATGCTTTACTGGCTATTTATCAGTAAGAAACACAAGATAACACCGGAAGTATACAGTGGGCAACTCAGCCCCTTAATGACGCAATCACTTCTGTTGTTCTCCTATTAACAGTATGTGTCAGTCCAAACAAGACAAAGACCTTGATACTGGGTCCAGTAAATAGTAGAAGACTAAAGGACAATAGTATAGAACAGTGGGTAGGTTTCTGGTATTGTATGAACATAAATAACACATAAGGAAGGGAAACCCGAGGCCTGTAAACAGTAAATTAATATTAGACAAACATAAAGGTATGTTTTCAGGCACTCGTAAGAAATAAAGAAGTAGAACACTTGGACAACAGAAAAACAACAGACGTGAGTGGCTTACCCAGGGTTCGAACCCCGTACCTTCCGTACGACAACTCCGCCTAGCTATCAAGCGAATCACACTGACCCCACGGCCAGCTAGGCATCCCCAAAAAAAAGATGCTTTACTGGCTATTTATCAGTAAGAAACACAAGATAACACCGGAAGTATACAGTGGGCAACTCAGCCCCTTAATGACGCAATCACTTCTGTTGTTCTCCTATTAACAGTATGTGTCAGTCCAAACAAGACAAAGACCTTGATACTGGGTCCAGTAAATAGTAGAAGACTAAAGGACAATAGTATAGAACAGTGGGTAGGTTTCTGGTATTGTATGAACATAAATAACACATAAGGAAGGGAAACCCGAGGCCTGTAAACAGTAAATTAATATTAGTAAATTAGACAAACATAAAGGTATGTTTTCAGGCACTCGTAAGAAATAAAGAAGTAGAACACTTGGACAACAGAAAAACAACAGACGTGAGTGGCTTACCCAGGGTTCGAACCCCGTACCTTCCGTACGACAACTCCGCCTAGCTATCAAGCGAATCACACTGACCCCACGGCCAGCTAGGCATCCCCAAAAAAAAAGATGCTTTACTGGCTATTTATCAGTAAGAAACACAAGATAACACCGGAAGTATACAGTGGGCAACTCAGCCCCTTAATGACGCAATCACTTCTGTTGTTCCCCTATTAACAGTATGTGTCAGTCCAAACAAGACAAAGACCTTGATACTGGGTCCAGTAAATAGTAGAAGACTAAAGGACAATAGTATAGAACAGTGGGTAGGTTTCTGGTATTGTATGAACATAAATAACACATAAGGAAGGGAAACCCGAGGCCTGTAAACAGTAAATTAATAAATTAATATTAGACAAACATAAAGGTATGTTTTCAGGCACTCGTAAGAAATAAAGAAGTAGAACACTTGGACAACAGAAAAACAACAGACGTGAGTGGCTTACCCAGGGTTCGAACCCCGTACCTTCCGTACGACAACTCCGCCTAGCTATCAAGCGAATCACACTGACCCCACGGCCAGCTAGGCATCCCCAAAAAAAAGATGCTTTACTGGCTATTTATCAGTAAGAAACACAAGATAACACCGGAAGTATACAGTGGGCAACTCAGCCCCTTAATGACGCAATCACTTCTGTTGTTCTCCTATTAACAGTATGTGTCAGTCCAAACAAGACAAAGACCTTGATACTGGGTCCAGTAAATAGTAGAAGACTAAAGGACAATAGTATAGAACAGTGGGTAGGTTTCTGGTATTGTATGAACATAAATAACACATAAGGAAGGGAAACCCGAGGCCTGTAAACAGTAAATTAATATTAGTAAATTAATATTAGACAAACATAAAGGTATGTTTTCAGGCACTCGTAAGAAATAAAGAAGTAGAACACTTGGACAACAGAAAAACAACAGACGTGAGTGGCTTACCCAGGGTTCGAACCCCGTACCTTCCGTACGACAACTCCGCCTAGCTATCAAGCGAATCACACTGACCCCACGGCCAGCTAGGCATCCCCAAAAAAAAGATGCTTTACTGGCTATTTATCAGTAAGAAACACAAGATAACACCGGAAGTATACAGTGGGCAACTCAGCCCCTTAATGACGCAATCACTTCTGTTGTTCTCCTATTAACAGTATGTGTCAGTCCAAACAAGACAAAGACCTTGATACTGGGTCCAGTAAATAGTAGAAGACTAAAGGACAATAGTATAGAACAGTGGGTAGGTTTCTGGTATTGTATGAACATAAATAACACATAAGGAAGGGAAACCCGAGGCCTGTAAACAGTAAATTAATATTAGACAAACATAAAGGTATGTTTTCAGGCACTCGTAAGAAATAAAGAAGTAGAACACTTGGACAACAGAAAAACAACAGACGTGAGTGGCTTACCCAGGGTTCGAACCCCGTACCTTCCGTACGACAACTCCGCCTAGCTATCAAGCGAATCACACTGACCCCACGGCCAGCTAGGCATCCCCAAAAAAAAGATGCTTTACTGGCTATTTATCAGTAAGAAACACAAGATAACACCGGAAGTATACAGTGGGCAACTCAGCCCCTTAATGACGCAATCACTTCTGTTGTTCCCCTATTAACAGTATGTGTCAGTCCAAACAAGACAAAGACCTTGATACTGGGTCCAGTAAATAGTAGAAGACTAAAGGACAATAGTATAGAACAGTGGGTAGGTTTCTGGTATTGTATGAACATAAATAACACATAAGGAAGGGAAACCCGAGGCCTGTAAACAGTAAATTAATTAGACAAACATAAAGGTATGTTTTCAGGCACTCGTAAGAAATAAAGAAGTAGAACACTTGGACAACAGAAAAACAACAGACGTGAGTGGCTTACCCAGGGTTCGAACCCCGTACCTTCCGTACGACAACTCCGCCTAGCTATCAAGCGAATCACACTGACCCCACGGCCAGCTAGGCATCCCCAAAAAAAGATGCTTTACTGGCTATTTATCAGTAAGAAACACAAGATAACACCGGAAGTATACAGTGGGCAACTCAGCCCCTTAATGACGCAATCACTTCTGTTGTTCTCCTATTAACAGTATGTGTCAGTCCAAACAAGACAAAGACCTTGATACTGGGTCCAGTAAATAGTAGAAGACTAAAGGACAATAGTATAGAACAGTGGGTAGGTTTCTGGTATTGTATGAACATAAATAACACATAAGGAAGGGAAACCCGAGGCCTGTAAACAGTAAATTAATATTAGACAAACATAAAGGTATGTTTTCAGGCACTCGTAAGAAATAAAGAAGTAGAACACTTGGACAACAGAAAAACAACAGACGTGAGTGGCTTACCCAGGGTTCGAACCCCGTACCTTCCGTACGACAACTCCGCCTAGCTATCAAGCGAATCACACTGACCCCACGGCCAGCTAGGCATCCCCAAAAAAAGATGCTTTACTGGCTATTTATCAGTAAGAAACACAAGATAACACCGGAAGTATACAGTGGGCAACTCAGCCCCTTAATGACGCAATCACTTCTGTTGTTCCCCTATTAACAGTATGTGTCAGTCCAAACAAGACAAAGACCTTGATACTGGGTCCAGTAAATAGTAGAAGACTAAAGGACAATAGTATAGAACAGTGGGTAGGTTTCTGGTATTGTATGAACATAAATAACACATAAGGAAGGGAAACCCGAGGCCTGTAAACAGTAAATTAATATTAGACAAACATAAAGGTATGTTTTCAGGCACTCGTAAGAAATAAAGAAGTAGAACACTTGGACAACAGAAAAACAACAGACGTGAGTGGCTTACCCAGGGTTCGAACCCCGTACCTTCCGTACGACAACTCCGCCTAGCTATCAAGCGAATCACACTGACCCCACGGCCAGCTAGGCATCCCCAAAAAAAAAGATGCTTTACTGGCTATTTATCAGTAAGAAACACAAGATAACACCGGAAGTATACAGTGGGCAACTCAGCCCCTTAATGACGCAATCACTTCTGTTGTTCTCCTATTAACAGTATGTGTCAGTCCAAACAAGACAAAGACCTTGATACTGGGTCCAGTAAATAGTAGAAGACTAAAGGACAATAGTATAGAACAGTGGGTAGGTTTCTGGTATTGTATGAACATAAATAACACATAAGGAAGGGAAACCCGAGGCCTGTAAACAGTAAATTAATATTAGACAAACATAAAGGTATGTTTTCAGGCACTCGTAAGAATAAAGAAGTAGAACACTTGGACAACAGAAAAACAACAGACGTGAGTGGCTTACCCAGGGTTCGAACCCCGTACCTTCCGTACGACAACTCCGCCTAGCTATCAAGCGAATCACACTGACCCCACGGCCAGCTAGGCATCCCCAAAAAAAAGATGCTTTACTGGCTATTTATCAGTAAGAAACACAAGATAACACCGGAAGTATACAGTGGGCAACTCAGCCCCTTAATGACGCAATCACTTCTGTTGTTCTCCTATTAACAGTATGTGTCAGTCCAAACAAGACAAAGACCTTGATACTGGGTCCAGTAAATAGTAGAAGACTAAAGGACAATAGTATAGAACAGTGGGTAGGTTTCTGGTATTGTATGAACATAAATAACACATAAGGAAGGGAAACCCGAGGCCTGTAAACAGTAAATTAATGTTAGACAAACATAAAGGTATGTTTTCAGGCACTCGTAAGAAATAAAGAAGTAGAACACTTGGACAACAGAAAAAACAACAGACGTGAGTGGCTTACCCAGGGTTCGAACCCCGTACCTTCCGTACGACAACTCCGCCTAGCTATCAAGCGAATCACACTGACCCCACGGCCAGCTAGGCATCCCCAAAAAAAAAGATGCTTTACTGGCTATTTATCAGTAAGAAACACAAGATAACACCGGAAGTATACAGTGGGCAACTCAGCCCCTTAATGACGCAATCACTTCTGTTGTTCTCCTATTAACAGTATGTGTCAGTCCAAACAAGACAAAGACCTTGATACTGGGTCCAGTAAATAGTAGAAGACTAAAGGACAATAGTATAGAACAGTGGGTAGGTTTCTGGTATTGTATGAACATAAATAACACATAAGGAAGGGAAACCCGAGGCCTGTAAACAGTAAATTAATATTAGTACATTAATATTAGACAAACATAAAGGTATGTTTTCAGGCACTCGTAAGAAATAAAGAAGTAGAACACTTGGACAACAGAAAAAACAACAGACGTGAGTGGCTTACCCAGGGTTCGAACCCCGTACCTTCCGTACGACAACTCCGCCTAGCTATCAAGCGAATCACACTGACCCCACGGCCAGCTAGGCATCCCCAAAAAAAAGATGCTTTACTGGCTATTTATCAGTAAGAAACACAAGATAACACCGGAAGTATACAGTGGGCAACTCAGCCCCTTAATGACGCAATCACTTCTGTTGTTCTCCTATTAACAGTATGTGTCAGTCCAAACAAGACAAAGACCTTGATACTGGGTCCAGTAAATAGTAGAAGACTAAAGGACAATAGTATAGAACAGTGGGTAGGTTTCTGGTATTGTATGAACATAAATAACACATAAGGAAGGGAAACCCGAGGCCTGTAAACAGTAAATTAATTTTAAACAAACATAAAGGTATGTTTTCAGGCACTCGTAAGAAATAAAGAAGTAGAACACTTGGACAACAGAAAAACAACAGACGTGAGTGGCTTACCCAGGGTTCGAACCCCGTACCTTCCGTACGACAACTCCGCCTAGCTATCAAGCGAATCACACTGACCCCACGGCCAGCTAGGCATCCCCCCCCCCAAAAAAAAAGATGCTTTACTGGCTATTTATCAGTAAGAAACACAAGATAACACCGGAAGTATACAGTGGGCAACTCAGCCCCTTAATGACGCAATCACTTCTGTTGTTCTCCTATTAACAGTATGTGTCAGTCCAAACAAGACAAAGACCTTGATACTGGGTCCAGTAAATAGTAGAAGACTAAAGGACAATAGTATAGAACAGTGGGTAGGTTTCTGGTATTGTATGAACATAAATAACACATAAGGAAGGGAAACCCGAGGCCTGTAAACAGTAAATTAATATTAGTAAATTAATATTAGACAAACATAAAGGTATGTTTTCAGGCACTCGTAAGAAATAAAGAAGTAGAACACTTGGACAACAGAAAAACAACAGACGTGAGTGGCTTACCCAGGGTTCGAACCCCGTACCTTCCGTACGACAACTCCGCCTAGCTATCAAGCGAATCACACTGACCCCACGGCCAGCTAGGCATCCCCAAAAAAAAAAGATGCTTTACTGGCTATTTATCAGTAAGAAACACAAGATAACACCGGAAGTATACAGTGGGCAACTCAGCCCCTTAATGACGCAATCACTTCTGTTGTTCTCCTATTAACAGTATGTGTCAGTCCAAACAAGACAAAGACCTTGATACTGGGTCCAGTAAATAGTAGAAGACTAAAGGACAATAGTATAGAACAGTGGGTAGGTTTCTGGTATTGTATGAACATAAATAACACATAAGGAAGGGAAACCCGAGGCCTGTAAACAGTAAATTAATATTAGTAACTTAATATTAGACAAACATAAAGGTATGTTTTCAGGCACTCGTAAGAAATAAAGAAGTAGAACACTTGGACAACAGAAAAACAACAGACGTGAGTGGCTTACCCAGGGTTCGAACCCCGTACCTTCCGTACGACAACTCCGCCTAGCTATCAAGCGAATCACACTGACCCCACGGCCAGCTAGGCATCCCCAAAAAAAGATGCTTTACTGGCTATTTATCAGTAAGAAACACAAGATAACACCGGAAGTATACAGTGGGCAACTCAGCCCCTTAATGACGCAATCACTTCTGTTGTTCTCCTATTAACAGTATGTGTCAGTCCAAACAAGACAAAGACCTTGATACTGGGTCCAGTAAATAGTAGAAGACTAAAGGACAATAGTATAGAACAGTGGGTAGGTTTCTGGTATTGTATGAACATAAATAACACATAAGGAAGGGAAACCCGAGGCCTGTAAACAGTAAATTAATATTAGGACAAACATAAAGGTATGTTTTCAGGCACTCGTAAGAAATAAAGAAGTAGAACACTTGGACAACAGAAAAACAACAGACGTGAGTGGCTTACCCAGGGTTCGAACCCCGTACCTTCCGTACGACAACTCCGCCTAGCTATCAAGCGAATCACACTGACCCCACGGCCAGCTAGGCATCCCCAAAAAAAGATGCTTTACTGGCTATTTATCAGTAAGAAACACAAGATAACACCGGAAGTATACAGTGGGCAACTCAGCCCCTTAATGACGCAATCACTTCTGTTGTTCTCCTATTAACAGTATGTGTCAGTCCAAACAAGACAAAGACCTTGATACTGGGTCCAGTAAATAGTAGAAGACTAAAGGACAATAGTATAGAACAGTGGGTAGGTTTCTGGTATTGTATGAACATAAATAACACATAAGGAAGGGAAACCCGAGGCCTGTAAACAGTAAATTAATATTAGTAAAGTAATATTAGACAAACATAAAGGTATGTTTTCAGGCACTCGTAAGAAATAAAGAAGTAGAACACTTTGACAACAGAAAAACAACAGACGTGAGTGGCTTACCCAGGGTTCGAACCCCGTACCTTCCGTACGACAACTCCGCCTAGCTATCAAGCGAATCACACTGACCCCACGGCCAGCTAGGCATCCCCAAAAAAAAGATGCTTTACTGGCTATTTATCAGTAAGAAACACAAGATAACACCGGAAGTATACAGTGGGCAACTCCCCCTTAATGACGCAATCACTTCTGTTGTTCTCCTATTAACAGTATGTGTCAGTCCAAACAAGACAAAGACCTTGATACTGGGTCCAGTAAATAGTAGAAGACTAAAGGACAATAGTATAGAACAGTGGGTAGGTTTCTGGTATTGTATGAACATAAATAACACATAAGGAAGGGAAACCCGAGGCCTGTAAACAGTAAATTAATATTAGTAAATTAATATTAGACAAACATAAAGGTATGTTTTCAGGCACTCGTAAGAAATAAAGAAGTAGAACACTTGGACAACAGAAAAACAACAGACGTGAGTGGCTTACCCAGGGTTCGAACCCCGTACCTTCCGTACGACAACTCCGCCTAGCTATCAAGCGAATCACACTGACCCCACGGCCAGCTAGGCATCCCCAAAAAAAAGATGCTTTACTGGCTATTTATCAGTAAGAAACACAAGATAACACCGGAAGTATACAGTGGGCAACTCAGCCCCTTAATGACGCAATCACTTCTGTTGTTCTCCTATTAACAGTATGTGTCAGTCCAAACAAGACAAAGACCTTGATACTGGGTCCAGTAAATAGTAGAAGACTAAAGGACAATAGTATAGAACAGTGGGTAGGTTTCTGGTATTGTATGAACATAAATAACACATAAGGAAGGGAAACCCGAGGCCTGTAAACAGTAAATTAATATTAGTAAATTAATATTAGACAAACATAAAGGTATGTTTTCAGGCACTCGTAAGAAATAAAGAAGTAGAACACTTGGACAACAGAAAAACAACAGACGTGAGTGGCTTACCCAGGGTTCGAACCCCGTACCTTCCGTACGACAACTCCGCCTAGCTATCAAGCGAATCACACTGACCCCACGGCCAGCTAGGCATCCCCAAAAAAAAAATGCTTTACTGGCTATTTATCAGTAAGATTCCTATTAAACCAGTATAACACAAGATAACACCAGTAAGAAACACAAGATAACACCGGAAGGCAAGGTACAGCCCCTGGGTAATGACGCAATCACTTCTGTTGTTCCTTTATTAACAGTATGTGTCAGTCCAAACAAGACAAAGACCTTGATACTGGGTCCAGTAAATAGTAGAAGACTAAAGGACAATAGTATAGAACAGTGGGTAGGTTTCTGGTATTGTATTTACATG
>JAMPIV010019185.1:835000-852911 GCA_024509875.1 Oreohelix idahoensis | reverse complement strand
AAAGGGAGATAGGTTAAAAGGTAATATAAAGTTTTGTTGTGTTGTAAGTAATGAGGTGTTAGGTATGGGTGTGAATAATGATTTTAGTGGGTTATTGTGGAGTGTAAGGTTAGGGTTTGGGTGAGATTTATAGGGTGTTTTTTTGTGGTGGTGAGTTTGGTTGATTGAGGGATGGATAAAATAGTTGGTGGGGGGAATGTTATGGGGTTGGAAGTGTATTTTGGAGTTAGGGTATGTTGATGGGTATATAAAATTTGGTTAATTTGTTTTGGAGAAATGATGGAGAATGTGATAGGAGGTGATTTTTGGGATTGGGTAGTTAATTCCTGTTCACTTCAGTCCCACATGTGGTGAGGGTACTGAGGATGGTCTAATTTCATCTTGCCTTTATGCGATTGTTCATGAGTTTATATACCTAACTCTGGTTTGGGTAATGGTGAATTTTTAATTAGCGATGTGGATAAGTATTTAGTGCATTGGCCTTATGGTGCAGAAATTGTGTACGCGCGAACGTTTCTTTCCACTCTGTAAAGTTGCTTTCACACACACACTGGATGCTCTGTAAGGAAGAGTGGTGTGTTGTTGAGATCAGGCATGCTCCAGTCTACCCAGCTGTAAATGGGTAACTCACCCTAGTCCTGAGTTAGGGAAGGCAAAGGCTCCAGGGGAAGCAGGCCCTAAACTTGGTCACTTCAGCCGACGCAGGATTGTGTATGTATGAAGTAGAAGTGTAGAGTGTGATTACCGCGAATGGTGTACTGTTCGTGTGCTGACCAATATAACCACTCATACACATGTGTCTACAAGGCACCAATGCAGACTGCTGGAATCTTAGTTTACTCAATTTATTCAGACGTACACACTGGGACATACGAGTACATCATGGTTCGTTGACATATCAATTTGTAGGTATACATAGCAGATCTGAAGTCATGACACATTCAGAAATAATGGCAGTACATCAAAAGTTCAATGTCATGATACATTATGGCCGCATCCCCCTATCTGACTAAACGCGTCAGTGAAGGCAGATCGATAAATAACTAAAGTTACTTGACGTCCATAGTTTGTAGTATATCTTATGAAACCACGAAAGGGGGGTTTCTAGCAGGATTGAGATCTCTCTGTCACTGTCCGATAATAAGATAAATAATCTGTTCTCTTGGCAGTGATCAAAACATATGATGACCGAAATCCAACATGGCTGCCTCCCTGAGTTGTCGTTCACTCATTCATAGGAAGGAGAATATAAGCCAGAGTTAATTTATAATGGGTGTATAAAGGATTTCACAAATGTTTCCATACAGCTCTACGGTGATCAGGTTAATTCATGTAGCCATAACCGCTGCAGGAATATCTGTCATCTTCGTCGATACAAAACACGACACTAGCATAGCGAAGCACAAAAGTCAAGCTAGGCCTAACCGACGAGAGATCATCAAAAATAGGAGCTGGGTTTACCTGGAGTCCGAATCATCTATATACTGACATAAGGAGAGTCTCTAACACAAACTATCGTAGAGACACCATCTCCTTCAGAAGAAAAACCACTTCGTAAGACATTTTTCTCTGACGAAAGGACCAGCTCTTGAAAAACGTACCCCGCCATTTTTAGCAGTACATCGGAACTCATCACGACTTGTCAAGACAACTCATACTTCCGCTAGACCGGAATACAAGAATCTAGTCCCTCCTACCCATCCAAAATATACAATATAGGACTGATTCTACTTGTACTAATAATATGTAATACATATGAATTCAGGCCATAAACACAATAAGCAAATTAATATATTTTCTGGCCCTAAAAAATAAGTACAAACGCAAGCGCAATATCCTTGCGCTGGATCAATATCCAGAACGATTACTCCTATAATCAAAAGTGTGAATCAAACATGGATTATCTCGCTTTTACCATAAACAGCATTTTCATACACAAATGAATGAATGTCTATATTTTTCCCATAGTAAATAGCCATATCGATTTTTGTAATATGTGCGTCAAAATATGCACGCAACAGATTACCACACCCCTCGGGAAAAAAAAAAATGGTACATTTTTTTTTTTTTGAAATACATCTAGGAGCAACATACAATAGGCTCACAACGCACCAATACAATGCGCAGATGATAAGCATAAGTTTTATGACCTTAGAGAAAGTACTTCTCTAAGTATAAATATTTCCAGAGAGGTGTCACCAACGCATACTACAATATTAGCAATGACCCAATTTCCACATTAGTTTATACATAAATTCCATCTAAGATATCTTAACATCATGATCATCAAAGACGAAAAACATTGAAAGATCAGCGGTGAATACATATCAATGAACCGCTAAGTAGCGTTACAATCAATATATGATATATTACATATGTGTACACATTTCAACATAGAAACAACTGTATCAAAGTTGTATAACAGTTATGAATCATGTGGGCATCTAGACAAAATATCTGCCATCACATTTTCTGACCCACGGATAGCTCGCACCGAAAAATGAAATGGCTGTAGAGCAATCACGTATCGCGTTGATCTCGCGCTCTTCAGATTTTTACTCTGAATAGCCGTAAGAGCTTTCTGGTCAGTTTCCACAATGAAATGCGCGCCCAGAAGAAATCTTTGCAGTTTAAGGATTGACCAAACCATAGCCAATAATTCACGGTCTAGGACCGAGTAATTCTTCTCTGCGGCATTTAATTTCCGAGAAATATACATCACAGGATGCAGAGTTCCAGAGTACTCTTGCATTAGTGCAGCTCCAATCCCGGTGGATGAAGCGTCACTACGAAGAATAAATGTCTTATCCTTAGAAGGCAATACTAGGATAGGTGAAGTAGAAAACATAGTTTTAACCTTATCCAAAGAGGATTGACATTCTTGAGTCCAATGGACTACATTAGGAGACCCTTTCTTTAGCAAGGAAGAAAGAGGTGACATAATGGAGGACAGATTCGGGATGAATCGTCCATAAAATTGTATTAGACCTAAGAGACTTCGTACTTGCTTTTTAGTCTTAGGAATAGAAATGTTAAGTATCTTACTTGTATTATGGTCTTCTGTTTTTAGGAACCCATGACCAACACGGTGTCCTAAGAAAGATATTTCGCTAAAACCAATACATGCTTTCGATGGTTTCGCTGTCAGGTTATGCTCGCGTAAGATAGACAATAGTTCATTTATACCATTATAGTGATCGTTCCAAGTATCACTGAAAAGACAGATGTCATCAAGATACGCAATGACATCTGAGCGATGAGATAGGATTCGACGCATCATGCGTACAAATGTAGCAGGGGCGTTCATAAGACCGAAAGGCATGAAATTCCATTGGAATAGACCCCTAGGCGTCGAAAAAGCAGTAAACGGTTTGGCGTGTTCGGATAGTGGAACTTGCCAATATCCCTTAGACAAATCGAGTTTAGTAAAGAAGTGAGAATTCGATAGTCTCGTAAGTAGCTCTTCTAGTAAAGGCATAGGTTCAGCATCGAATTTAGTCACTTGATTCAATTTGCGATAATCCACGCAAAGACGTATGTTATTGTCTTTTTTCCGTACTATAACCATCGGCGAAGAATATGCTGATGTGGATGGTTCAATAATTTTTAACTCTATCATCTCATCTAACTCTTTCTCTACCTGTGCTTGAAAATGTATCGGGATAGGATACGGTCTGACTCTTATAGGACTATGGTCAGTAAGAATAATGTCATGTTGAATGACATCAGTTTGACCAGGAATGTCAGTAAGGACATCCTGAAATTGTTCTAACATAGTAGAAACTTGTTTCTGCTCTCCTGGAGATAATTCTGGAGAAATTGCAACATCTTTCCATGATTCATTAGAGTGAAGAGGAATCATTGGAAAAGGTAAATTTACATCCGAGAAACTCGTTTCCTCATCCTGTATTACTGACAGAGATGAGTACTGTCCATGTTGGACTGGAAAATCGTCCGTTGCCTGGAAAACAGGTTGTAAATAATCAGGACGTTCATGGAATTCCGTGAGCATGTTGATGTGGAAGGTTTTACGCTTCCCGTCAATATCGACGATATAGTCAACATCGAAAACTTTTGATATTATATCGTACGGACCTTTCCAAGAAATTAGAAGTCTATTTTCCCTACAAGGTAGCAAGACAAATGCTTTGTCACCTGGACAAAGTTGACGCAAACATCTCTTTTTATTGGCAAATTCCCTTGCCTTCTGTTTCGCAAATTCAGAAGAAGCAGTTGCCAATTTGCATGCTTCAATAATCTTGTGTCTAAGTGCGATGACATATTCATAAGAGGATTTTGTGTCATCGACAATATTATCAGCAGTTATAAGATCATGAAGTAAGGACATAGGACCTCGCGGTTTCACGCCAAAGACAAGTTCAAAGGGAGAAAATCCTGTATGTTCGTTGGCGACCTCTCTATATGCAAAGAGAGCCGCGGGTAAAACCCTATCCCAATCCTGAGGATGATCTTCTGTTATCTTACCTAGTAGGTTTTTCAGAGTTCTATTCAAACGTTCCACCATCCCATTGGACATAGGATGATAAATACTACTCAGCGATCTCTCTATCTTCATAGTCGACATTACTTGAGACATGGTATCCGATATGAGTTGGGTACCATGGTCGGATAATATTTCTGCTGGAAACCCCAGACGAGAAAATATTAACCAAAGAGCATCTGCGACATCAGCAGTAGTTATGCTCTTTAGAGGAACAGCCTCCGGCCAACGTGTGCACATATCAACACACGTCAAAATAAATTGGTGTCCTCTAGCAGACTTTATCTTAAATGGACCAATGATGTCTATCGCCATTTTTTGAAATGGCCGAATGGGAATGTCTGCAGCCTGAATAGGTGCATCATGGCGTGGACCTCTGGATTTAATCTCTTGACATACTTTACAAGATCGACAATAGATTCGTATGTCCTTATTCACAGCAGGCCAAAAGAAAGATTGAAGAACTCTAGCTTTAGTACGGGAATAACCCATATGTCCAGCACACTGCGAATCATGAGCGTGCTGTAAAATTTTAACTCTCATATTTTTAGGCACAAGGATTTGAGAATGAATGGACTTAGCGGAGTCTTGTACCATACGTACAAGTACGCCATTCTTCATCGTAATCCAAGATTTACGATTAGTATCCTTATTCGGATCACCTTTTGTTGCCAGAGTAAAGAATTTCTTTAGAGTAGGATCATCTTCCTTCTGTTTGATAAAGGAATCGTGGGAAATCTCCAAGGGATCATCTTGGATCTGCGCATCATTATCTTCAGAATGTGAAGATTGTGGCATATTAAGAGCTTGAGCCCTAGTGATTACTGCATTAGCCGACTGCATATTAACATTTTCCCAATTAGAAATTTGCTGTGGAGTGCATTCTTTCACTCCATGAATGCGACCGATGATAAGATCAGCGATCGGATTCGGCAAGAGACATGCTTGCACCTCTCCTGTAAAGAAAGGCGTAGCAATATTGATAATGGCAGTGGAGTACTTCTCCAATGTGCCACCAAATGTTACACATTTGACTATATTGCCTGTAGCTCGAGAAGGATTTACGAGTGATTGCCTCACTCCAATGGTAGTGCACCCCGAGTCGAAAAGAATTGATACCGGAGTACCATCTATTAGGCCCCTATTAAAGACAAGAGCACCCCTTCCATTATGCGCAATTGACGCATGGAGAGCGGGAAGTGGGTGACAGCAGCTTAAAGTAGACACTGTGGTTGGATCGAATAATGTTTTGCATTGCGAACACTCAGATGCTCTAGCAAAATCAAAAGCGGAATTCGCTACACTATTGGAGTCTTTTTTATCATTATTCTGATTATCGGTGTCGTGGAACTCCTGTTGTGCAGAGTTAGCCTGGTAATACGATTTACCATGTCTTTTGTGTTGTGATCTACCTCGGTTATAATTGTCTCTATAATTATTATTGCCTCTGTTATAACCCCTATTTGGGTTTGAATCATAATATTCATGATCATAATCATCATGCTCATTATATTGAGTATCCCTGTAATATTGTTTCTTTTGTCTCCATGAAGCACTTGGGTAGTTCCTATAGCTATAGCTACTCCCTTTCCGAGAATTTCTAACATTATGGGTACCCCTCGCGTGTCGAGGACTATCAGCCCGATTCCAGTTCTTAGAAGAAGAACTCTGATTTGAGTGGTTATCTTGGTTTTGATACTTATTCCAATTAACCTTTTTATCAAATTTATTTTTAGCTCCTTGGAATTTGTGTGAGTAATTCTGATTATATTCTGTTGCCGAAGCAACTGGCATACTCTCTTTAATGTTAGAGTTACTAAGAATCATGTCAGGGTGTGCCGTGGCATACTGGTCACAATATTCTTCCATTTGCTTTATTGTACTAGGTTTACGCTCATGTAAGAACTCTAGGAATGATTTATTTACAGAACACATGACCTTGTCTCTTAGCAATAAATCTGTAAGACCATCAAATGTTTTCTCTGTTTTGGATAATTCAATCCATCGTGAAAGTGTAATTCGTGCTTTTGAGATGAATTCTGAGAATTCTACACCTACCTCAGGTCTCATTGTTTTAAACAAAAGACGATAACCTTCTTCAGACAGCTGATATCTCTTTATCAAAGCTGCCCTAACAGCATCATAATTATCTTTGTCGGCCTCTTCAACAAAATATAACTTACTCAGAGACTCCCCTTTTAGATTTTCAGACAACTGATTCACATACTGTGATTTGTCAACATTATGAGATCGACAAGCCCGTTCAAATCTAGAAAGCCAAAATGTTATGTCATCACTGGTAGGGTTAAACGCTGGTACTTTGACCTTGTACACAAAGGGTTTACCATTACCACCAGATGCCTGATTAACATTACTCATACATGTCAATTTTAATTTCTCTAATTCAAACTCATGTTCTCTTATTGCTTTTCTCTCTTCAGCTTCTCTATCTAATCTTTTCTGTTCTGCAGCCGCTTCCAATTTTTTCTGTTCTGCAGCAGCTTCTAATTTTTTCTGTTCTGCAGCAGCAGCAACTTCTAGTTTTTTCTGTTCTGCAGCAACTTCTAATTTTTTCTGCTCTGCATCAGCTTCTAATTTCTTCTGTTCTGCCTCAAATCTCCTTTCCTCCACTTGCATCTGCAATTTCTTAAGTTCAGCAGCAGTATCAGCTTCTTTTTCTAATCTTTTTTCTTCAGCTAAGGCTTTCCTTTCTTCTGCAGCAGCTTTTTTTTCTTCTATTTGAAGTTTTCTCTCCTCAGCCGCAGCTTTTTTTTTCCTCAGCAGCAGCTTTTCTTTCTTCAACAGCAGCAGCAATTTTTTTCTCTTCTGCAGCTAATGCTTTGTCATATTGAGCAACAGCCCATTGTTCTAAGTCTTTTCCAGTCTTATCAAGAGATTTTCCTTGTGTAATGAAATAATCTAATGTAGACATATTGTCTTCTTAAATCAGAAACCTGAAAAAGTAAATAAATTACCCTCTTTCAAGTTAATGGGAGACAAGTCTATACCATAGACTTAGTCTTAGTCCAAACTTGTATGGTTTATAATAACCAATGATAACTTGAGTACCTGTGGACAACAATAATTGTATCTCAAATACTGTGGGGACAAGCCTTACAAAGGTCTTGTATACCTCAATGTAATCAAAGATCACTTGAGTACCTGTAGAAAAAATATTTCCCTTTACCAATCACTTTGGGAGACAAGCCTTACAAAGGTCTTGTATACCTCAATGTAATCAAAGATCACTTGAGTACCTGTGGAAAAAATATTTCCCTTTACCAATCACTTTGGGAGACAAGCCTTACAAAGGTCTTGTACATTTTATTTTATAACAATAACAATCATAAAGTACTGATCTGTACTATACTATCAGTGTATACCACTATAACTCCTACGTCATATGTCAACTAAAGACATTACAAAGGACAAACAAGAAAAGACAATATGAACACATTTGCAGAGATCAAATTAAATTAAATAGGAGAAATGAAAAAAAATGATCACAGAAACCGTGATGATAACTGCCATAAGATAACAAGACAAATAACGCCACAGTGTATAAACATAAGGGTGTAAAAAACTGAAATGAAAGAAAAGATGAGACCTACAATTATACAAACAAATCAAACAAAACTAAGGAACACAAAATTATTAACAAAAACAACGAAGAAAAGAACACCTCATCACAACTAACAGAAATAGCAGCAAATTGTTGCTAACAAATTTCCAATTAAGAAAATGTGTACCTATAGAATACTAGTACCAGACCAATGTAACTCGGCATACCTTGTACTAGTCACACAGAACATAAACTAATTTAATACATAACAAATAACATGTAAGCATAAATAGCATATAGCATACAATATAATTTATGTCATGAATGGAATGTGTTGCAGGTATAGTGTTGTAAAGCAGGCACAGTTTATTTTAATACTAATAACTTGCCACTTTATTCAGTAATAGATTTAATTTTAAACTATTACACTGTCAATTTTTCTCTGTTGAGCATATGAAGATCCAACGATGAACTATGCACTTTATGTTCAACAACACTGTGATTCTTCTGTACGTTGAGAAATGTCAACAATATTGCTCCAGATATTTTCTACACTTGATACCACTGTCCTGTGTAATACTGTCTGTACAGCGAAAAACTGTCAACAAGCGCTGACCTAGATACAGCATCCTATCGGTAATACAGGTCAAGCTGACATCGACTGTATAGCTGTCCTACTGGTGTTGATGTGTTCAAACAAATGTTCTTTTAGCTGTAAACTGTGATTCTCAACACAAAACTGCGTAAGCTGGACCCAGGAATCTGGCTCGCCACTGTAAACTTTCGTTTCTTTCCACTCTGTAAAGTTGCTTTCACACACACACTGGATGCTCTGTAAGGAAGAGTGGTGTGTTGTTGAGATCAGGCATGCTCCAGTCTACCCAGCTGTAAATGGGTAACTCACCCTAGTCCTGAGTTAGGGAAGGCAAAGGCTCCAGGGGAAGCAGGCCCTAAACTTGGTCACTTCAGCCGACGCAGGATGGTGTATGTATGAAGTAGAAGTGTAGAGTGTGATTACCGCGAATGGTGTACTGTTCGTGTGCTGACCAATATAACCACTCATACACATGTGTCTACAAGGCACCAATGCAGACTGCTGGAATCTTAGTTTACTCAATTTATTCAGACGTACACACTGGGACATACGAGTACATCATGGTTCGTTGACATATCAATTTGTAGGTATACATAGCAGATCTGAAGTCATGACACATTCAGAAATAATGGGCAGTACATCAAAAGTTCAATGTCATGATACATTATGGCCGCATCCCCCTATCTGACTAAACGCGTCAGTGAAGGCAGATCGATAAATAACTAAAGTTACTTGACGTCCATAGTTTGTAGTATATCTTATGAAACCACGAAAGGGGGGTTTCTAGCAGGATTGAGATCTCTCTGTCACTGTCCGATAATAAGATAAATAATCTGTTCTCTTGGCAGTGATCAAAACATATGATGACCGAAATCCAACATGGCTGCCTCCCTGAGTTGTCGTTCACTCATTCATAGGAAGGAGAATATAAGCCAGAGTTAATTTATAATGGGTATATAAAGGATTTCACAAATGTTTCCATACAGCTCTACGGTGATCAGGTTAATTCACGTAGCCATAACCGCTGCAGGAAAATCTGTCATCTTCGTCGATACAAAACACGACACTAGCATAGCGAAGCACAAAAGTCAAGCTAGGCCTAACCGACGAGAGATCATCAAAAATAGGAGCTGGGTTTACCTGGAGTCCGAATCATCTATATACTGACATAAGGAGAGTCTCTAACACAAACTATCGTAGAGACACCATCTCCTTCAGAAGAAAAACCACTTCGTAAGACATTTTTCTCTGACGAAAGGACCAGCTCTTGAAAAACGTACCCCGCCATTTTTAGCAGTACATCGGAACTCATCACGACTTGTCAAGACAACTCATACTTCCGCTAGACCGGAATACAAGAATCTAGTCCCTCCTACCCATCCAAAATATACAATATAGGACTGATTCTACTTGTACTAATAATATGTAATACATATGAATTCAGGCCATAAACACAATAAGCAAATTAATATATTTTCTGGCCCTAAAAAATAAGTACAAACGCAAGCGCAATATCCTTGCGCTGGATCAATATCCAGAACGATTACTCCTATAATCAAAAGTGTGAATCAAACATGGATTATCTCGCTTTTACCATAAACAGCATTTTCATACACAAATGAATGAATGTCTATATTTTTCCCATAGTAAATAGCCATATCGATTTTTGTAATATGTGCGTCAAAATATGCACGCAACAGCTTTGCATTTACGTTTTAATTTATATATGGGGATTAGAATAATTCACGACATCTCCCCTCTTAAAACAGACATTATATGTCAGTCCTTTATTCTATATACACATAGAGAAATTTATTATTATTTCTGGGGTTTACGGTGATTCTCATCACACGGATGGCGGCTTAAAAAATTCGCTCCCAAATTTGTTTTTCCAGATATATACTCAATGCTAAAATTATAGGGAGCCAAAAGCAAGGACCATCGGAGTAACCTAGAGTTCTCATGCCTAGCCTGGGCTAGAAACTATAAAGGTTTGTGATCCGTTTGCAACTTAAATGCCTTCCCATACAGATAAATATTGAATTTCTTTATTGCCCATATTACTGCAAGACATTCTTTTTCGCTAGTTGAGTAGTTGATTTCAGCTTTATTCAATTTTCTGCTAGCATATGCCACTGGGCTTAATTCCCCATCCAATGCATCTGATTTCTGTAGTAGAGTTGCACCTAACCCAATATTACTGGCATCCGTCCTTACTATGAATTCTTGACTTAAGTCAGGTAATTTCAAAATGGGTTTACTTGTGAGCTTTTCCTTCAATTCTTGGTAAGTCATTTCACATTGTGGTGTCCATGTAATGCGATCTGGATGTCCTTTACGTGTCAAATCAGTTAACGGTGCACATATGGAATTAAAGTTTTTGATATACTTCTGGTAGAAACCACATAATGAGACAAAGGATCTCACGTCTTTCTTGGTTTGTGGTCTCGGGGCTTTCTTTAGTTTCTCTAAATTCTTTGGGTCAGGGGTCATGTTTCCCTGATAAACTGTGTGTCCCAAAAATTCCAATTCTTTACATCCAACGCAACATTTGGTTGGTCGGGCTGTTAAATTTGCTTCCCTAAGTCGATCAAACAGCATCTTCAGAGAGTCAATGTGTTCCTCAAATGTTTCTGTTGCTATAAGGATATCATCCATGAAATTTGTTATACATGGATTATTCAGAGGGTCCAATAATTTTCTCATCATTCTAGAGAAGACACTAGGCGCATTCTTCAATCCAAATGGCAATCTATTAAACTCATAGTGTCCTTCTGAGGTACTAAAAGCTAGGTATGGTCTAACCTCAGGCTTTACTGGAATCTGATAGTATCCTTTACTCAGATCCACTTTTGAGAAATATTTAGCTTTATTTAGTCTGGCAAACAGCTGATTTGTATCCGGCAATGGATCCACCTGTCCTTCTGTAATAGCATTCAGTCTCCTGTAATCTATACAGAGTCTATGTTCTCCAGAGGGCTTCCTTAAGAGTACCACACCGGAACTATATGAGGATTCACTGTGCGAAATAATTCCTTCCTTCAACAGATAGTCTATCTCTTCCTTCAAAGCTTTCTCCTTAGCAAACGGAATCGAATATGGTTTCATACAGACAGGTGTGGGGTCTATCAGTTTCATATCATATTCCAATAGGTTTGTATGCCCTGGTCGGTCTGTTAACACCTCTGCATGATTATTTAGAACCTGTTGCACTCTCTCTTTCTGAGTTTTTGTTAAATGTGTACTGATTTTCACCTGTGCTGCTGTCTCACAGGGGTGTAATGGATATTCAAATGATGAAAGTGGTTCCTTTTTCATCTCCATGGCGATGGACAAGGTCAACAAGTGTGTCTCTTCCTGATGTTCTCTTTCCAAATATTTCTTCAGGAGATTCACATGATAGATTTTTTCTTTCCCTTCTTATCTATCTTATAATTTGTTCTAGACACCTTCTCTAAAACTGTATATGGACCTTGCCATCCAATCTGTAACTTATTCTGACTCCCGGGGAGAAGAAGCAGTACCTTCTCTCCCACAGCCAAATCTCTGTCTTTCCCCTTCCTGTTATAATAGGCAGCATGTTTCTTCCTGGCTTGTTTCAAATTTTCATTGGCAAGTTTCCAGCCAGTTTTTAAACGAGTGGTCAGCTCATTCACATATTGGTATGAAGATGTAATGTTTTCCTCTGCCTTTTCATCAGTCCACGTTCTTAACAAAGCTACATATGGACCTTTAATTTTGTGGACCTATTTGTCCATGCACCGGTATGGTCTCTTCCACTCGAAGCTCTATAGTGATGATTTTTCTTCCCAGAATTATCATGCATAAAACGACCGCTACCAATTTTTCTTTTGGGGCCTTCTCCCCACTTAAAATTCTTGATGAGAGATTTCCTCTCTACATCCTCTTCCTCCAGTTTGTTTAAGTCCGATTGAGGGATTTTCGGCTTATCCTGGGGTAAGACATCTTTTTGCACTCTCCGCATAGTGGCCATTGTAAAACAGTTAAGTGAAGCTTGTCCGTGAAAAGGGGCTTCCCATTCCATTTGGTCCACTTTATCAAATCTATTTTTCTTTTTATTATCAGGCCTAATTTTGCCCCGTGGCGTGTCCAGGTCCTGATCAATGTTCCCACTTGTGGGTGTTCCCTCATGTGCTATGCTACACCTTTCTACAAAATTCTCAATGTCCCATCTTGCTTTGGGCCAATAATAATTGTGAGCCACCTTTTGGATGATGGTACCTATTTTCTCATGGTCCCCATCTGGTTTCACATGTAGGCTCCTTATTAAGTCTGCCCTATATCTTTTAGGAAGTACCAGCTGTCCCTGACCTTTGGATCTAGCTCCAGTCTTCCTATACATCAACTTGTTTTTCATGTAAAAATCTCCCTTGCCTGGAGTTGTATGACAAGTTGACAATTTCCTGAAACAAGGCTTGAGTGTTTTATCCCCAGCCTGTGCCTTCCTCATCTCTTCTGGAGTGGTATCTAACATAATATCCTCCTCCTTTCTTGAGGTCGACCTGACCTGAAGGGTGGCCATATACACAGGTTTCCTTCTGCAACGGTCAGTGTCATGATTGTCCATCTGACAATTTTTACACCACCTTTTTCCTTGGTTGAAAGATTTTCTTTCATCATATTTCCTTTCATCGAATTGTGGGGTTTTATTTTTATTTTCATACCGTGGCCTATCAAACTGGTGCTTACCTTTGTTTTGATCCCTAGGATCAAATTTATTAAAGTTCTGTGGTGCCCTAAAGTTATCCACTTGTTTCTTTTTATTACCTGTTACCTCTGCTTGAGCTGCTTGATACCTTTCAGCAACATTTAGCAACTCACCCAGCCTCTCTGCACCTTGTACCATGAGAAACTTTCTCAGGTCTGGAGCCATGGACTCTCTTAATTGCTCTATAAGGACCATTTCCTTAAGATCTTGGGTTTTCCCCAGAGAAGTCCATTTCTCCAAGTATGTCTCTATTCGTGCAGAGAACTGGTGATATGTTTCACCTGACAGTAGTTTAGCATTCCTAAATTTTTTCCTATAAAATTCTGCGTTCTTTTCATATCTTAACAAAAGAGCCTGCTTTAGCATGTCATAATTTTCCTGATCACCTCTGCTCATTTTTGCAAAAACTTCATAAGCTGCCCCACGAAGTCCCTGAGATAACTTTAAGCTCCACCTTTCTCTCTCTAACCCATATGTGGTAGCTAATAGTTCATACCTATTTAGATAGCTCTCTATATCATCGTCTTTCTCAACAAAATGATCTAAATGAAAATTCATAGCTGAGGTTGAGGCTCCCTGGCTAGCAGTAGCATCAGAGGTAAAGGGACTGGCACCATTTTCAGGAGCATGGCCTTGAAACTCAAACTCCCTTAGTCGTAACTCGTGTTCCCTTTGTAATCTCTTCTCCTCCTTTTCTGCCTCCCTCTCTGCAGCTAATCTCTTGTCTTCCCTTTCTGCAGCTAATTTTCTTTCTTCTGCTTCCAATGCTTTAGCCTCTTTGTCAGCCTCAATCTGCAACCTCTTAGCCTCAGCCTCAATCTGCAACCTCTTAGCCTCAGCCTCAATCTGCAACCTCTTAGCCTCAGCCTCAATCTGCAACCTCTTAGCCTCAGCCTCAATCTGCAACTCTTAATCTCTTTTTCAGCTTCTATTCTCTTATCTTCGGCCAATCTTTCAGATTCTAATTTTCTTTCGGCCTCTTTTTCTAATCTTCTTTCTTCCCGTTCAATATATTTGTCACATTCAGCAGTGACATAAGAAATCATAATTTGCCCGTCCATTCCTAACTCTTTCGCAGTCTGTACAGCAGCAGATCGAAATTTTGCCAGGTCGGCCATTGTCTAACAGATAAATGTCTAAAATATTTAACTAAACAATTTTATCTATGACTAATTAACTCATGACAACACAGGCACTGTGAGCTCAACCTTATTTATTTTCACCCAAGGATACCTTTTAATTCTTATTATTCCCTGAAGTGAGTTACCCCCAATATTTGTAATAGGGAAAGATTCAAAATCCCGAGGGCGAGACCCCAATATATGTGGTAAAGTGGGATGTTATAAATATTTATAGGGGACTTAGTGTACTGACTGAGATCAGCTGTGAAGGTATCTATATCTAATAAGAGTATTGTATTATAGATAACCTTACTTGCTGCCACATATGTATACCTCAGTCAGAATTATTCTGGAATAGTGTGATGACTACGTTATATGTCTAGGGTATGTGTATGATGAAGTGTAAGTCATAACAACAACAGACAGATAAACAATTTAATTTATTCCACCACACTTGACGACACTGTGACACTCACATACATATAACACTCTAAGAGGATATCTTAAAGGAGTCACTGATAACTTTTCAAATAACAATATGTATTCAGTGCTGTCATGAATGTATATGTGTCCTGATTCAAATACAAAGGGAACCAGGAATCACAATCAATTTTAATTACAAGTTATATGTACAGAATTTATTAATATGATTCTTGTAGTGACATATATTATTACTGGTATCCTATGTGTGTCAGTTGTGTAGTGGTAATATGAGGTAATACTGGTTTTGTTTTGTTCAAGCTCTGTTGGTATTTGTCATCATGACTTCAATAGTTTGTTTTTATTGGAACTAGTATTGGAGATGTTCTCAGTTCCTGGTATTAAAACAATTAAATTCCCCTCTTAATCTTAGTTTACAATGTCATTTTAAGATGGGGGTACATAATGTTGAGCTCCATGGCCACACTCTCTTATCTTGCGTGATGACTGCAGTAAAAGACTCCTCTGCTCGATTATTTAAATGAGTTCTGGAGCCACCCCACTGGTTGCTATATGGACCAAGGAGTATGCTGTCCACCTCTGGCTTCAGCAAAGCTCTGACCAGGTGCTGCTCAATAACTTTAAGACCACGGTCCCTGAAACAAGAAGGTTGTACCTTCTACGTCAGAACTAATTTATACTCTGTTTCTACACTGAGCACAATACATCACAAACATTGAGTTCAGAGCGTTAGGCCAACTGTCAGCTTCATCTGAAATACTTTATACCAGTATTTCCCTCCCTAATGGTTACTACGCCTCTGCAATTCCAGCATTATTTCTTTCTAGTTAATAATCTAGGTGTCAGTGTACTGTTTGGCCATTCCATGTAGTTTTACTTTCCTCCGACACCTTCTGTTCAGGCTGGAGCACTATAGGCTTTACATCATGTTCGCTACTGAACCACACATATATACATACATAATTTATCAATTTACATTCAATTTTCATTTAAAAATATTGAATATTTCAAGCTTACCACAATTCATGGAAATAATAATAAACAGTTTCGTTGACTGGCAATGAATATAGCACAACTCCGATCTGCCGATGTCCCAGGCTTTATTTTATAAAAAATATACACTGGTGCTCAACGCACTGCTTCTTAGTAGGTTTATTACAAGATGTGGCAATGAACAGACGCTCTGAATTGTGTATATTCGCAGCTCTACCCAATCACACCACGTCTACACATCTTTTCAAAAAAGTACCCCTTTCTCACGTTTCCCCTGACAACACAAGATAGTATTTATAGTCCGACCAATCGTGTTTAGTCTTTCATTTGTTGCGCTCCAATCAAATAGGAGTTAACATGGTAGGCTATTTCCGTAACGTAATGTTTCTTCAAACACGTTATAAAAAACTTTTATGAGCAGAAATGATTTCATGCTGTCAGGCACCCCCACTATTTTATTTTGGCCATAACTTGGTAATTCCTAGACTATTTGCGTAACGTTTTACATATTCTTTGTCAGCAAACCCTAAGGAATCCAAATATCTCAATCTAAGGGAGCTAGGTGGCTGCGTTCAAAATGTGCATTTTCTACCACCTCCTGTTCACTTCAGTCCCCATGTGGTGTCTGGGTACTGTCATGTTTTCAAACGTAAACCCATCTAATGTCATCTTTCCCAATAAGCGTTTTTCAGGATTTTAAAACCTAACTCTGGTATGGGTAGTGAATTTTATCACTGTCGATGTGAAATAAATTTAGTGCATGTGGCCTTACACGCGTGATGGCAGAAATTGTGTATCGCGCGACGCGTGTTTAGTGTTGCACGTGTCCCTGCTTTCTGCCTCTCCCTTCTCTCTATCCTTTAGTCCATCTGTCTTTTAGTTACGCCGTGTATAAAATGGAATGAATGAAATATTAAATTTAGGTCATTGATCAGCTTGCGTATCTCAAGGTTTTTTCCAAGAAATACAGTACACGTTTCATTGAAGAAAGCGTGCAGCGACACAGTAGGCTTTTACTATCAACGTGAAAGCGTTACAATTTGCCGACGAAGTAGAAAACAAGGGGGATTTCGAGTACAGTCATTGTGACAGCACTGTTCTTTACCATTCTTCTTTCCTTTTATTAAATTTATTTGTTAGGCTTTGCATTTACGTTTTAATTTATATATGGGGATTAGAATAATTCACGACAATGACAATCTTTCGAAAATGACGGGCAAACAGATTGCCTTGACACTTAATATGAAGATATCATCCCTTTGCATAAAAGATAATTTGTCAAATATGCTTACTTAGTCGTTACCCTTCTACCGTGAGGTGTAGAGGTTTGGAAGAGAGAGCGCCAGACTATCCTATCGACTGTCTTCCTCCTGGCATCGGTCCTTCAAAGATTGTCTAATGTCGTCCTCCCAGCGGACTCTGGGTCGTCCTCGGGGGTCTGGATCCCTGGCTCTTTGTTTCGCATGCTTGTCGTGGTAGCCGATCTTCTCCCATTCTGCAGACATGGCCAAACCATCTTAGTTGGGACTTGGGTCTGCAGGGGGTGGGATTTTAGGCCTTGACGTATCGTCTGGTTGCGGACCATGTCTCTTCTTGTTACTTCAACCACCTACCTCAGATACCTCATTTCTGAGGTTTGGATCTGGCTTTTGTGGATCATAGTCATTGCCCATGACTCGCATCCATATGTCAAGACTGGGACATAGGTGGAGCGTTATACAGCCATCTTCGTTTTCTTACCAACCTCTCTCTTGCTGAGGAATCCTCGATTTATGGCCTGAAAAAGTCTCCCAGCTGCTGCTTTTCGAGTGGCCAACTCTTCTTTGATGCCTCCCTTTCGGTCTATAATAGCTCCAAGGTATTTAAAGTGGTCGACCTGCTCCAGGACTGTGACGTACAATGGAAATACAGCCTACAGTGTCTGACAGTTTTTCGTGATCTCGTAGCGTCTATGATTCGCTAGCAACGC